>VZTA01025356.1:1690-39350 GCA_013398855.1 Mohoua ochrocephala | reverse complement strand
GGCGTGCCCTGCCCGAGTCGCCGCGGGCGGCGGTTTTCCCTGGAGCAGGGCGGGGAGCCTGTGCTGCAGCCTCCCGGTCACTTGTGCCGAGTCCTTTTGTCAGGCTCAGGTGAGATCTGCAGAGCTCCTGGAGTGCTGCTGTTTTGCTTGAAGACTGTCAGTTATACCATTCAAATTGATTTAACCTAATGGGATTTGAAAAGACGCTTGGATTTTTATAGTTCTACTTGTTTCTGCAAGACAAGCTTCCTCTTTTTCTTTTCGGAGGAAACTGAGTCGGCAAACGGAGCTAAAATGCTCCAAGTTACAAAGGAAATAAAGTTAGAGTCGCGAAAGCACAGCCTTCAACTCTTGAAGTGCAGCTCTTGGACAGTGGTGGAATTTTAGGAACACTTGTAGAATACTGAGTAAGAGCAGATGCTGATGGACTGGCATGCATCGACTCAGACGATGCTGCAGTCAAGCTGGATTGATAAGTCCCCAGAGCAATGCCTAACTTCTTGTGCGCTGAAGTACCACTGCTTCATATTTAGCTGACCAGCCTCTTATGCTTGCTTGTAAGCCTTGGTGACCCGGTTCTGGAGGGCTTTAGATGTCCAAGTTGGCTTCAGGTAGTGAAACTTTCCCCAGTCAGACCCTCAAGGATGTGAGGCTCTGGCTCAGGGTCCTCCTCTGCAGAATTAACCAGCAGTTGATACAAGCCCTGTTGCAGACAATCTGTACTTCTCAGAGATTCTTCCCTGACTTAGGAAGTTCTCTGATCTTTTGGCTGAAGAAAGCACATGACCAGTGAATGATCCAGTGTGAACGGGAATAACAAGCTGGAGTTGTCGCCCTTCTCAGTTCCTTAGGTTGTCTTGGAAGAGGGGCTCATTTTGTCCCTGCAAACAAGGTACCTACCTGCAGCCTCATTTATCTAGTTAGGAGCTACACTTGAGTCAGCTGAAAAGTGAAGGCCCATTAAGGAAGGGAGCTTGTCAAATTGTGGTTATTTGCTCAGAAGCCAAGTGCTTTTTCTCATTAGGAAGTGCTGCCTCTTCTACAGGAATCCTGAATCAGATTTATTGCGATTGCTACCTGCAAGTTGACTGAACAGCTTAGTAAGACAAGAGTCAAGTTGGCGTTTGTAATTTCTGGGTTCTGTACCGCTAATACCGGAGGTTTACGTGCAGGCATGGGTGAGAATTGTTGGATCAGTGCTCGAGTGTAAAGAAGCAGTATCTGTAGCACTTTGGGGTGGTGGCAGGGTAAAGACCAAAAGTGAGGAGGAGCAAGAAAGCAGTGACTTGTACAGCCTTGGGGAGATAAGGGTCAGAGTGTGGAGCAGTGGAGGGGGTGAGGAAATAATTTGGTTTTCTGAAATATTTCACCCAGGTCCACTTCATAAGTAAACAAAGTTTGTCTGTATGGCTTCTGGGACTGCTTTGGATGGGTGGGATGGGCAGGGGGATGGGTTCCACTAGACCCTCCCTCTAGTTTTTGATGTGTTATCTGTCTCTCATTGCCTGTTGCCTCCCTACTTGCATTCAGCTGTCTATTTGCTCTCGAGCACTTCTGTGCCTTCTCCTATAAGAAAATGACAGTAGCCTTTCCTGAAATCCTCTTCAAAGTCTTTGATATGGAATATAAACTTTTGCCAGTTTGTGAGATGCTGATCGATCTGCCAGAAAGCTGTTGACAAACACTGCTCTTATTTACTTGGACTGTGGCTCAGAAGAAGAGGCATTTTGTGTTTTCCTCTCTGCTGAACCCAGGCATCCTCTTCACTGAGGCATTTGGATTGATGTTTAGCCAGAGGCTTACTGGTATCTTACTAAGCCTGTCCTTTCAGTGTCTTGAGGCAAGGACCATCATTGTGTGTGTGTGTGCCTGCAGTAATTGCGCATTTTATTTGTTCACTCTTTAAGTGAGCACTTTACAGGGAAAACGGAGGCTTTGCTCTTGTGCTGTAAATATTTATTAACTGGACACTGAGAACTCTCTTGAATGTGCATTTGAAATGTGCTGTAAGATCAAATACTGTCCTCAAGTGTAGCTACTACACAACACCTGTGCAGGTTGTCATGTAGAATAAGAGAAACTCTTTCTTTTACAATTCTTGTAATTGGTACAGTAAGCAAATACCCATCAGTCCTTCTCACTGAATTTGCAGGAAGCATATGGTGTCAGTCTGAAAACAAGAGTTCTCAAAGCTTTGGTTCTTTGAGGTACTTTCACTGCTAGTAGGGATTGTCTGGGATTGCCCTGAAAGCAGTAGTAACAAGCTGGACTGTTGGTCATGCACAAAGCTTCAGCTACTGCTCTTTGGTTTAAGGTAGTTCTGCATTGTATCCTAGTGATTTCAGGCTAATTTGGAGCCAGTGAGCTGGCTTTGGTAAAATGACAGTATTTACCTCTGGTAGGGATTCTTTATTCCCACCTTCACACTCCCGTGGTTTGACTGGAAGATGCAGTATTTCTATAAGGTGACGCACGCAATGAGCTTCATTAGGCAGCTTCTTATTCCTAGCATTTGAATTTGTATGGCCTCTAAAAACCTGACTGGATGAACAGTGGTGCTGTTCATACACTAATTTTTGATGCAGTTCTCAGTGTCTTTTACTCTGGGCTCCTGTCGGACTCCTGCTCTCTGTGCTGTAACAGTAGGACTTGCTTTGTGCCCCCCCCACACTTTCCTCATGGAGAAATGAGGAAGGAGTAGTTGTTCAAGGGACGTGTCCTTTTAGTTCTGGGAACACCAAAACTGCATTCATCTTCAGATAGGGACTGACCACAGCAGGATTTCAAACCCTCCTTGAGGCTTGCTGTGCTGCTGAGGGCACAATTCTGAAATCGGAGTATATTTCAGTAGAAAAAGGAAGGTATCCCGAAGGAGAGGGTGTCTATGAAATTTTAAAGGATGAAGCTACCGAAAAGGCTGTTGAAGGAAGTACCTGCTGAACATGCCTAAGTAGTATTAACTGAAAAATAAAATGGGATATGTTTGCATTTTGTTTATCCATTGCAATAACTATTAAGTTAAAAGACTTCTGAGGAAGCATTTGCTGCCGGGTCTGTAGAGGACAAGCTAAACAAGGTGTTCTGTCTGCAGCAGAGCCACAGACTGATGCTCTGCCCTAGGGACCTGTGTCAGAGCAAGGCCAAGGTCAGCTGTGCTGTTGAACTTTCTACAGAAGCAAGAAAACACTGATCAACAGAGCTCAGTTTCTTATTGTACTAGTGATGTTTGGTAAATATTGGAGAAAAGTCACTGAAGTATGAATTCCTGGCTAGTAGGGAGTAATCTTGTAGGAACTTTCCCACCTGAACTCACTGGTTAGCTTCCAAATTTATCCTCCCTGCCCCCTCTTATTTTAAGACTGGTTTGGGATTCGGCCTTACTTGAAAAATCAACTTGGTGATAGGGGGAAAATAATTAAGCACCATGATTAATAGCAAACACATAGTTTTTGCAACTAATCCATAAATAAGCACTCATAAGTTGGATTTGTTTTAAACACCTGTACAGATGTTTCCTTCCAGCAGTGAAGTGTAGAGGTGGCCTGGGTTGAGTTCAGTGAACTACTTACCCCACCACGTTGTGGAGTAACCAGTTAAGTGTGGTGGAAGAGTGGGTTCCGCAGTGGGATGGAAGTGCCTGTTCAAGGGTCAGATTCCCAGGTGCTGTCGCTTTGCTGCTTCTGAACTGAAGTAGCCACCATGGACTCGCATCCATATGTGATGCCTTGTCATTGGAGTGCCTCCAACAGAGGAGTGTGTATGCCAGCAGGAAGTAGTTTTATATATTTTTGAGTGGCCTTTAGCACATAGATGCTGGGGACAATCTGTTTTCCACTGTGACCATTTTTTGGGGAGTTTCTTAGCTGACAGGTTGAGGAGTTCTAAACAGTTAAATACTCTGAGGTAGATATGGTATGTGTTCTAATGCTCACTTGTGGTTTTAAGTATCAGCTGTCAAGTCAAACAGCATCTTAACTAGGCTGAAAAAATGGGTAGGAACCAGAGACTTAGTCCTCTAGCCCACCACAATTTCCACAGAAATGGACTCCCATGGCTTTAGGAATTTTATGGCATTCCTGACCAAACAGAATTCAGAACTTTCTTTGTAAGTGGCTTCTATGACTGTGTTATGATTTTTCAAGGTGTTTATGAAAATGATTTAAAATAGAAGGTTTAATACTGGGGGTAAGATGCTCTAGTATGTGGAAGAGGAGAGGCTCTCCTTGGAGTGTTGTGTAATTAAACTACACGTGTAATCTGAGGGTGAAGTTACCCTCAGATGCCAAACAAAGGTGTGCGTGTCTCAACCTTGTAGTAACACCGTGTGCCTTGCAGAGGAGGTGGCCAAGCTGGAAAAGCACCTGATGCTCCTCCGCCAGGAGTACGTGAAGCTGCAGAAGAAACTTGTTGATACAGAAAGGAGGTGCAACCTTCTGGCTGTCGAGGCCAACCAGGGCAATGCCAGCGACACCTTCATCAGTCGACTTCTCGCCATTGTAGCTGAACTCTATCAGCAGGAGCAGTACAGGTAAGGAATCCCCCTCTGGGGAAAGGGGAATTACAGCAACCTTTGATTTCACTGACCTCGCTAGGTCCTGGTCTTAGACAAGGAAAATTCTTTGCTGCCTAGTGTGAATAGGGTCCTGAGTTGCAGTTGTAGATGGAAGAGCAGGCTAAAATCAAGTGGCGTACTGAATCCCGTTCTTGAATCGAGAGTTCTAAGCAGAAGTTCATCTCTCTGACAAGTTCAGAGAAAGCTGACCATGGTCACTGTCAGCAGCAAAGCTCCCTTTGAACAGAAGGAGTTTTGAACTGGACCATACTTAGCTGGTGGATTAATTACACAGTGTGTCTGAAAAACTGTTCCTTTCTTGAAGGGTTTTGTCCTTAAAACGTTTTCAGTTCTGTCTTCCTGTTGTGTGTGAAGAAGCCTGATTAATTTGGCTTGTCTGGTTGTATTAGTAATATATGCGACTTGGTGATACACTGTATTTTGAGTCTCAACACAAAGTTATGGTTAATGATTTCTTTTCCATAGGCACACTAAGGATCCCTTCCATATTCTAGATCCCTGAGCTGATTCAGTTCTGA
Organism: Mohoua ochrocephala; assembly: GCA_013398855.1. Taxonomy (NCBI): domain Eukaryota; kingdom Metazoa; phylum Chordata; class Aves; order Passeriformes; family Acanthizidae; genus Mohoua; species Mohoua ochrocephala. The sequence goes on along the minus strand of VZTA01025356.1, from coordinate 34,259 downwards.
GACTACTGTGATATTTATCAATTTCTTTGCTGTTACTGAAAGCAATGCCAATATAGTAAAGGAGTTTAGTCATGTAAGGGGAAATCTATTTTAGTTAAAATTTCCTTGCACCAGCATCTCTTTGTGAGCCTCCCGAGAACAGGCTCTGTGCCTGCAAGAACTTACTGTAGCCTGCTGGGTAAAAGATTTGATAGGTAGTATATGTCAGAAGAGTTGGAGCACTTTATTTCTGTTCAGCTTCTTAGCTTTAAAGGCATAGAATAGTTGTCTAAAAGGGCTTACATATCACAGAATGAGAAAGGTAGCAGGTCCCAGTGCAGGTTTCATTAAGTGACATCTCTGTGTTGTGCTGTGGTTTATAGCAGTGCTTTGATTTGGAAAATGGTCTGGAAAGCACACCTACGGAGTCAGAACATTTGCAAGCCATGGGACTTCAAAATGAGCAGGGCAGGTATTTTCTAACTGCAGTGGATAACCTGGTGTAAAGGGTCAGGATGAAATGGGTGTTCTTGACAGCTGGTCTCCTGGGAACTGGGGATTCTGCCTTGCACTCAGACTACTGTCAAACAGCATTGTTCTCTTGCTGGTCTTGCCTGAAAGCATTGGTGCTTAGCTGACAGTATTAGTATGGACACTGTGACATAAATATTTAACTTCAAGATTGTTGGCTCTTCCTAACTTCTGCAATAATTCTCTCGCTGTTTATTCTGAAATGGTAAAAAAAACCAAACCCAACCAAGCACTTGAAATATTAATGACTCATTGCATTTTCTCCCTAGAAAAATATGAGTTGTCATTTGACAACATGTTCTACTTAACCAAATGTGTTTTATTATTTCAAACAACTTGAACCTAAACGTGGATACCAGGACATACTGTGGTGGTGCTGAATCTATACATACCTAAGTGCTGGGGAAGTCTGCATAATACATGTTTGTGCTTTTTTCTCCTGTCAGTGATCTGAAGATAAAGGTTGGGGACAAGCACATCAGTGCTCACAAATTTGTCTTGGCGGCACGCAGCGATACGTGGAGTCTTGCCAACCTCGCCTCAACAGAGGAGCTGGATCTGTCAGGTCAGTCACTGCTGAGTAATGTGGTGCCTCGATTGTCTTTAGGGTGACTTGTGAAAGGACCTGTTGGAGAAGGTTACTTAAGTGCCCTTCAGTCCAGTGCTGTCCACTCCAAGTGGTGCTTAATCTGTTGATTACAGAGCTCTCGCTCTGAGAAGTGGTAGTGAGCTTGTGAACTGGGTGCTAGTGGTAGTTAAATCAATAACCTGCCTTCTTTCTCTTCAACAAACAGGGGTTGAGATTGGTGGCCTGTTTGTCTTTTCTAGAGTCAACTAAACATAATGAGAAACAAAGCTATATGGAGGAGCTTGACTTCTTCCTTTGTGAGGAAGGACAGGGCTTTTTGAGGTAGTGTGCATAATTTCTCTGAAGCGTGTCATGGAAATACCTTGCTGCTTGTTAACACAGTGTGTGTGGGAAGTGAATACAAGTACTGATGTGTTGTTGAAATTGTTTGCTTTGGCACTTTGATACCTTTGTAAAACAGGTGAGGAAGAGAAGTTTTCTAGAAGACCATCTTCTACATGAGCATTTTGTTTTGCTGTAGCTGTTCCTTGCATGTACTTACACTGAGCAGTGTTTCTGCAGATCGAACCTCGCAACAGGCTTTCCTGTACTTATCAGTGTACGAGAGCCTTGTACAATTAATTTGTGAGCAATAAAACCAGGTATGAAGTTAAGCAGGCTTGCTGACTGGCATGTTGAATATTAAGTATTGGCTTCACTTTCTGCACTTAATCTTATCATGAATTCTCAGTGCAGACAAACTGGAAAGTAGCAAGTCACAGCAAGCTGGTTTTATGAGGCAGCATGGGCTTCCGTGCAACATGATTTGTGGATTTTTCTGCAGCCACAAGAAAACAGATGCCAAGGAGTTTTGAAACTGAGTGCTATGCTAACAAAAGCTATGACTAAAAAGCTCTCACGTTACTTGTAGTGTCATTACAAGTGGCAGTCCAAAGCATTTCTAGCTCCACATCTAAGCTGGTCTGAGAATCTCAAATGTAACTGCAGTCTTACATGTTTAACAATGCAAACACTGCTTAAATATGTGCTAGTAAATGATACTTTCCGCTGTAAAACTGAATTATGGATTTTTTTATAAATTTGATAAATGGCACAAGGTTTAGCTTATGAAGTAGCTGGAGCAAGCAACAAGCTGTTCCCTGGAAATGGTTTTCTTAAGGGGTTCTCTTAAAAACTTGCAAGCTAAGATTGCCTGAATCTTATCTTCAGAATGCAGGCACCATTTGAGATTGAGTGTTTTTAGAGTTCATGTAATCTGTAGAATTTTCTAATCTTTAAAAGAGTAGAAAGAGATGAACACATGTTCTCTTACTGAGAGGGAGAAAGTGCACTCTTAACTCTGCCAAGGAAGAGCCGATAGTACATCTCAAGTGGGTTTTCTGATTGCTTCGAGTTTGGCAAAAAATACTTGTCTTACTAAAACCTTGTGATTCCTGGGAGGCAGTCTGCATGCCAAGTACTGCTGCTACTCCGCAGATAATCTGGGCCAACCCTCCATCTAAAGGAGATGTTTTAGGATGGGTTTTTCGGTGTCTTTAAGGTTTTTAATTGAATTTTTTTTTAAAAAAAACAAAACAGCTCAAAGGACTAAGGTTAATTTTTTAAATGAATGGTATTTCTGTTGTAGTTAATCTGATCTTCTGAAATTATTCTTATCTACATCCTTGTAAGATGGATTGTCATTTTAATTGTGAGTTGGTGACAAAGGTCCTTGGCCACTGGGCTTGCGCAGTGTCCCATGGTGTGATTTTCTGTTTTTCCCACTGTGTAAAAACATCCGTTTGTGATCCGTCCTGTAAACACCTGAAATCTAACCAGCTCCTTAAACTGGCTCTTTTACGCTTTTTCTAGAAATGGCCACCAGCAGTTTGAAGTGCTTTGTAGTCATTATCAAAGTGTGACAAGGTTTAAGTTCCTTTGTGGGAATGCAGCCGTTCATAACATATGGCTGTTAAATCAAAAAGGGGCTTTGTTCTTGTCAGATGTGGATGTGCATTTGGCCCTAGGTGAGGGACCAAGGAGCATAAGGGGCATCACTGGCCCCTAAATATGCAGCACTGGTGTAGCAGATAGATGTTATAGGACTCCCTACATTCTGCTGTGTCCTATTGTAAGAAGGTTTTCCTGCTTGGTGCCAGCATTGTTATTCGTTTCAACTTCTGACCACTTTTGCCAGTTTTGACATTTTGAACTAAGTACAGTTTCAAAACAAGACTATCTTTTTCTTTTTATGGTAGCCGTGACTTTTAGAAGTCAAAGGAAGAGCAACTGCTAGGATAGGCGATTGTTTTTAGGTATTTATTAATCCTTTTGCTCCCTGTACCAGATGCTGACCCAGAGGTAACCATGGCAATGCTGCGGTGGATCTACACAGATGAACTTGAGCTAAGAGAAGATGATATCTTCTTGACAGAGCTCATGAAATTAGCTAATAAATTTCAGCTCCAGCTGCTTAGGGAAAGGTGAGTCCTAGTAAATATATTTGAACTCTTAAACCTTGTTTGAACAGAAATAAGATGATAGCTGCTGGCAATTGGATAAAATTATGCTTTTTCAAAGTCTTGAGCTTTTAATAATACAACATGACATTCAGTTTATCAGGGGAAATGAAGCATTGCACTACAGTTAAACTGTAGCAGACTTCTCATTGGTCGTATGTTTACCTTCCAGTTCTTCTCCCAGTCAAACTAATAACCCTAATCTGGTGTTGAGGGGAGATCAGTAGAGTAGCATCAGGTTCAGGAGAATTGCAAGAAAGGAATTGGTAGAGAATGCTAGGAAGAGTCAATGCAATTAGCTTGCAGTATTAAAGTGTCACAGGTGAAATTTTTGTAACTTCTGTGCATCTCGTGCAACCTTTCTTCAGAAATAAGGTTAATGTAACACTACAGTGCTTTCTCATTCTGAGACTGTGATTACACCGTGGCACTAGGTTGTTATATTGAATTATAGAGTGTTCTAAACCATTTAGAGTTAGTGAGAAGCCTGAATGTACAAATTGAAACCTCGTTAAGTTTTACACAACTTCAAAGCCTTGAATTTAGTCAAAGTACCCTTTGATTGAATAATCCTTTGCCCAGGGAGTGTCTGTAGCAGTACATGGCATTCATAATCTATGAAGCAACTAAATTGCTGTCAAGTGTTCTGACCAGAGAAGTTGAAATCTCTAAGGCCAGTGCTAAAACTGCTTCAAGTCTTGCACCAGCTTAAAAGCTGCCCTCGTGTTGTACTGTGAATTTAGCAGTTGTCTGGTCATGGTAATCCAGTGACGGGTCCATGTGTAGGATGCCATTCCTAATTATGAGATGTTTTTGTAGGTATAGAATCATCAAATAATGGAATTTTTTAGGCTGGAGAAGACCACTAAGATAGAGTGGTCAAAAGCCCAGCCCTGCCAAATCCATCATTAACCATGTCCCCAGGTGCCACATCTACACGCCTGTTAAATCCCTGCAGGGATGGTGACTCCACCACTGCCCGGGGCAACCACTGTGCCAGTGCCTGACCACCCTTTCAGTGAAGACATTTTTCCCAGTATCCAACCTCAACAACCCCTGCTTGTGATCACTGTAGTACTTGTAGAGATACACATCTTCCCTACTTCATAGCAGTGAATGAACTGCAGTTTGTGCCCTTGGGAGAACTGGGATGGATCTCTACTTGCAGACTCCTCCAGTGTGGTGTTATCACGGGACTTTGGCCGGGTGGATTCTGACAGAAGTCTGCTCTTAGGGAAGCAGTCTTCTCGGGCTTCTGACAAAAGTATGTTCATGCAGTTTAGCCTTATAGTAAAGCAAGTCCACGCTATATACTACTGGCATCTATGAAAAGGAGCATTAGGACTCTGTTACAGCATGGGAGAGTGATTAAGTAAAGCTTTTTGATTACTGCACTGGCTTTTCTGTTTTGACAGATGTGAAAAAGGAGTTATGTCACTCGTTAATGTCAGGAACTGCATCCGTTTCTATCAGACTGCCGAGGAGCTCAGTGCCAGCACGCTCCTCAACTACTGTGCTGAGATTATTGCTAGCCACTGGGTGAGTCCTGGCACAAGGAAGGAAAATGAAAAATGCTTGCACATTATAGAAACGTAATAGTAGAATTTTGCTTACCTTACCACACTGTCTGACCTCACTTGGTCAGACAGGTCAATTGTATTGAGAATGTCTTGGTGGGGGGAGTGAGTAACTTATACCCAAAGACTTGTTCTGTTCAGTGGAAATACTTCACCGTACAAAGTGTCTTAGTTTCCTAAACGTGAGCCAAATAGAAGGGACTGTGCTCTAATAAGCAGGAGGGTTGTTTATCAAATCTGGACTCCAAAGTGCTTAGAAGTTCATCCATAGTTGGTCTCTGTCTATACAGGTCACAAATCCCAGGCCTGCTTTTACTTCTAAAAATAATTCATGGAAGCCAGGGAAATTTATCTTCTGTAATGCGGGGAGAGGCAGCCAGTCTTGCAACCGACTTGGAAGTTTCACTTGCTCTGATCTCTTATTTTGAAGAAAGTTTGATTAACTGAGTAATGAATTAGCCTTTAAAACAAGACTTGTCAACAGTAGACTTGGCGGGGTGGGGGGGGAGCTTTATATTATTCTAAATCTAAAATGCATACTCTAGATGTGGATGTTTCTTTCTTTGGCTAATTCTAAGGCAGAGGGAAGTGTTTTGATATGTTAATGCATAAAAAAAAGATTATTATATCTGAACCTGTGGGTCAGCAGTTTTAGCTCTTGACTTTCTTCTTGACTCCTGACTTTTGATGCTTAGGTCTACCTGGAAATGAAGTTACTTCTGTTTAGTCAAATGAGCACTAACTCAGACCTAAGGCCTTTTTATTCCTAAGCTTCTGTTTACTTTTATTCATAATTTTATGAGTCAGTCTTCAATAGTTGTAGGACTTTTTGTCAGAGTTAAGAATAAGTCGGTAGAGGATTATTTTAAAGACTGGATGTTAATCCACCATAGTGTCTGGTAAAATGCTAGTTTTCCATGTCTGTAGACAAAAAGGAAGAAAAATTTCACGAACTGATCTTGAAATTAAAATGCAAGATCTAAAGGTTCCTGATTGTTTCTTCCTAATCTTAAAAGACTGTCTGGGATTTTTCCTGCCAAAATGTTTTAAAAATGGAACTTTTAACTGAACTTGTTTTGTGAACTTCAGAATTACATTATGCAATGCCTTGTCTATAAATAAAACAGGAGTATTGCTTACCCTTCTCTTTTTGTATTGCTTCTAGGATGACTTGCGTAAAGAAGACTTCAGCAGCATGAGTGCTCAGCTATTGTATAAAATGTTCAAGTCAAAGACAGAATATCCTTTGCATAAGGCCATTAAAGTTGAGAGAGAAGATGTAGTCTTTTTGTATCTTATTGAAATGGATTCACAGGTATAGTGAGACTGACTTTATCTATCTTCCAGAATTTGGTGTTTCAGACAACTAGTTCCTAAGTGCCAGTCTGAAACTTGGTAGTGATTTTGGTCACTAATTCTTATTTGCATGTTTAGCATTGCCACAGCTACTTCTTGGTACGTAATGGAGGTCTGTCTAGCAGTAGCTCCATGAAGACATAATTTAGAAGTAATTCATAACACTTAAAACATCTTCCATGCAACAGAATATATCTAATAAAATCCATTACCTGATATTGCTATGCACATTTAAAGCTGAATGGTTATAATAGCCAACTTTGCTGCTTCATGGCAGTTCAGTAAGAATCGTTTCCTAGAACAACTTTTCTGTTGAAAGCTGAAGTAACAGGTATTTGTTCTGCTTGGATGAACACTCTAAGCAACTAGCAAATAAATTGTCCCCCAACAAGGGGCAGGCAGAATTATTCAAGCACTTCTAATGTCAGTTGGCTGTGTTTGTGTTGTAGCTTCCTGGGAAGCTCAATGAATTGGATCACAATGGAGATCTTGCTCTGGATCTCGCCCTGGCCCAAAGATTGGAGAGTATTGCAACCACACTGGTCAACTACAAGGCTGACGTAGATAGGGCAGACAAGAGAGGCTGGAGCCTGCTCCATAAAGCCATCCAGAGAGGTAAGTAGATGGGATATGAAGCGTTGTTAACTTCCAGTTGTTCCCAGTGTGGAATATTTCAAAGTCTATTCCTGTGTCATGTTGTAGTTGACACTGCAGTTAGAAAATTGTAGTGAAGTATGAANTTTTTTTTTTTTAACATAAAAGCAAACAGACTATTATTTGAGATCTGAGAGCCAGGCTGCTGGCTGGGCAAACGTATGCTATGTGACATCCAGGTGCAATCTAGTAGAGCATTGCCTGCTAAAAGAAGAAATGCAAGGAGACATTGGGAATATTCTAATTTGACAGCATTTGTTCTGACAAATAGTTGAATCGAGCACGACAACATAAGGGTCACAAAGATGAAGTCTTTTTCTAGACTTGGGTTGAATGCAGCATATGCTTCTTTGAGATGTGGTTAACAGTAAGGGTCCTTGCCCCTTGCCCAGCAGTTTCAGGTGAGGAAAATCTGACTGAAAGAAGATGAGGAGCAAGTGGAGGTACCCCTGTCCAGTTTGAATATTTTCAAAGTTCCAGTGCAGTTACCAGAGTGGAGTCTGAGTACTACTACATGGTTATATGGAGCTGTTCTCCACCTTAGAGTGGAAAATGCATCTTATGAGAATTGGAGCACAGCAGGTTCTGGTTGCCATGGCCACAGTACTCTGAAGGCTTTGGATCAGCAGCATCTTGGCCTGTGGTCAAAGTGTGGTAAAAATCTGCAGCGAACACCTTGTGCTGCTCGTTATTTCTGCAATGTCTTTGGCAGCTCTCTTCCAGAAAGCCAAGCATAAGTTTATTTTTAGCAGCAAACTGTCTTGGACCCCTAGAAGTAAAGGAAGAAGTTGGGAGCTATATTTTAAGCTCACAAAATTTAAATTAATCTCCTACGTGTCTAAACAGGGTAATGCTGGCTTCTGATCCTGTGAGTGAGACTTCAGCCGCAGGAGTAGGAGACACTGTAGGCATAGGTCAGTGCTGTGATGGCTGCAGCCATATAAAACACTGGAAAAATTGCAGCAGGCTGCTCTTCATACTTAATACTGGCGTTTGTCCCTAGTTCTAATGTCTGCTTTCAGTCTGACCTAGAGCTCTGAGAATGAACACTTGCTTTTCAGTAACCACAGCTTCAGTGAATTAATCACAGTTAATAATCACACGTTCTGGAAATGGAGCTAAAGCAAATTGTCTGCACTTGCCACATGATTCTTACTACTTATGATCACTGAAAAGTGGGGGTATGTCTGATATAGAAATCAGAATGGGATTTTTGTTTTTGTTGGCAGAGATAATCCAGCAATATAGATTGAAACACTGTTCTTTGTTCTCCAGTCTTGCATTCAGGCCAAGCAAAATGTGAATATGTCTACTCAAAGTAGCCTTTGAAGCAAGGGCAGCTAGTATTTTCCCGAAGTTATTCTTTGCATATTGGTGTTTCAAGTTCAAGGTTTCACGTGTCGAAATGGGTCTACAATCTGACTCCTGAGAAGCTCTCAAGAAGGAGTTCTTGGGAATGCTGTGCGTGGTGGGTCTGCACTGCTGAAGCCCTTACCCTGTATATGTATGAGGGCCTGAATTTCCAAGAGCAAAGGCTGTGTTATTTCTCGTTGATGTAGTAAGACTCAACAGACTAACTTGAACTGGAAACTTTTGACTAATGCCTTGGAATAGTACCTTTTGTTCAAAAAATACTTGTGTGTTTAGTATCACAGTTTGTCTAGTGTTTTATTAAAGCAACAGTGGATTTATCTTGATAGAGGAATGAGCAAAGTCAGTATCACTATAACAATAAGCTGGTGAGAGAATTTGAGCCACAGGTAACCTGTGGGCAAAACACTTTTTCAAAGGGCTTGCTGCGAAATATTTTAATCCTGACTTTGCAGTGAAGCGTTGTTGAAGTTGCCTGTTGCTGAGGCGTTCTAGGAGCAGACACTTGTGTTGGAATGAATGTACGGTACGGACTGAAGTCACGTGTATCCATTTCCTGGAGTATAAAATATACAGGGTACACATATCCATTAATAACCTTGTTTTGTTTCACAAAAGGAGATAAATTTGCTGCAAACTTTCTCATTAAAAATGGTGCCCGTGTGAGTGCTGCTACACTGGGGGACCAGGAGACTCCTCTGCACCTTGTGGCATCGTACAGCCCCAAGAAGCACTCGCCGGACGTCATGGCAGAGATGGCACAGATCGCACAGTCCCTCCTGCAGGCAGGAGCCAATCCAAACATGCAGGACAGCAAAGGCAGGTAAATACTGCGGGAAGTAAAGTCTGCTGCCAGCGTAACAGACAGTGCTGTGGTGATCAGATGCAGCCTCCTTAAGAACCTGTTCAGGTCTTTCAGCAAAGTACAGCTGAGACTGGAAGTAGGAATTCGTTTACCCGGCTTGAGACCTGTTGGTAGCACTCAAAGTAGAAAGTTGTGCAGGCTGAATGGTACCCTGTCGTGCCCAATTAGATGTAGCCCAGCTACAGGAAGCTGGGGTGAGTTGATAGTGTTAGAACACATGGCACACAGTTAAATTGCCTTTATTGAATCACTGAATGGGAAAAGCTGACTAAGATGACAAATAATACGCCTGAAGCTGTCAGGGAAACTAAAATGTTCTCAAAAATCGCCAGTTTCTGCAGTTTGTTTATCTGAAGTGTAGGGCCTGTAAGCTTTTTCACAGGTTAAGTTGGACTGGCAAGCAAGTTCATAAAATAATACAGAAGACTTGGAATATGTCAGCTGCACAGGTCTGATGGGTGAGGCTGTTGTGCTTCTTCCTTTAAAGTTACTTCTTACATTAATGAGTTCCTTACTACCAAATTAATTGGAATCATGTTTACTAAAAGTAGATTTCTCTTTCTTTTAAGAAGTGCTTGTGCGCTTCTCCTTTAAGCAGAGATGAAAGTTAAACCCATAGTTCCCTACGGGCATGTTGGTGACTGGGGCCAAAGTCTGAAGTGTCTCACTTGTTCCTGCTGTAACTGTTCTTTGCTCCAATTACAGGACCCCGTTACATGTGTCCATTGTGGTCAGGAACGAGCCTGTGTTCAGTCAGCTCCTGCAGTGCAAGCAGTAAGTCTCACTTGAATGTAAAATACGCTGAGGTTACCTTGTACAGTGAAGATATGGAAACTGGTTTAACAACTCTTCTGTGCCTTTTTGCCTTATAATAAGACTAGTAATAACTTGGGATGCAAAAGTGTAAAGGCTTTGCATAAGTGATGATGCTAAAACTATGTCAGAAGCCACCTAAGTTTTTGCCCTACTGTAAAGAAGCAGCAAACTGCATCTCTGTGTTTTTCAGAGAGGCTGAAATAATTTCAAAGGTGAAGTAATGGAGGAAGCTTGATTTGTAGTGGAGCTAAAAGGAGTAATAACACTCTGAAATGTCTCAGTATGTTCTTGAATTCAACTTGGGTTCTGCTTAAAGCTAACACAGGTGACCTTTTTAGGGTGGTGAAGCAGAACACTTCATCTGACTCAGTTTCATTGCAGCTGAATTTGCGGTTCTTGTACGCAGCTTACTCAAGGGGAAGTGTACTCTTCGTTACACTTAGTGGGAGCCCAAATCTACCAGGGATTCTACACTTCCCTGGGAGCAATGAGCTTGAATCGAATAGTCACTGAAAGGTGTTGTGCTTGTTTTAGAGTATTCACAGATTCTCTGAAGTAACTGGAGCTACAGTAGGCTTCTTGGCAAGCAAAAGTTGTCAGAGAGGTATGAGATGAACTAGTACAGCTGTTCGGACACTTGAAACTTAAGCTGTGTTGGGGAACCACTTTTTAAGGTATAAATTGGGGACACTAACTCTTATTTTTAGACTAGACTTGGAGCTGAAGGATCACGAAGGAAGCACAGCTCTGTGGCTTGCAGTCCAGTATATCACTGTATCGTCTGATCAGTCTGTGAACCCTTTCGAGGATGCCCCTGTTGTGAATGGAACCTCATTTGATGAGAACAGTTTTGCAGCAAGGTTGATCCAGCGAGGCAGCAATACAGATGCTCCAGACACAGTAACAGGTAAAACAGAGTATTTCTTTGTAGGTTGAAGGCTTGTAAGTTAATTGCTTGATGCTGACTGCACTTGGAGGAGCTGGATGAGGTTTCAGCAGCATTTTCTCCACAATAAATGGTAGGTGGTAATTGCTTTACCCAGCGCTGGCGCACTGACAGTCCCAAGCTGAGCTGGACTTGCCGGAAGTGACAGAAAATCTGGACTCATTGCCAGGTTCTAATATCCTCGTTACAGTTTCAAGATGTGTAATCGCTAAATGGAAGTGCATGTGACAGTCCAGTGTTGGAAGGGGGCTACTAGTACAACAAGGGTTTTCCTTGTTGGCTTCAAAGTGTAATGTTGTAAGGTAGTGGGGAAGGTGTTAGCACACTTGTTATTATCAAAGTGTGGTTGGAATAGCACTCTTAACAGTGTTCATGGTTTTTCTTTAGGAAACTGCTTACTTCAGAGAGCAGCTGGTGCAGGAAATGAGGCAGCTTCTCTCTTCCTAGCAACTCATGGAGCAAAAGTCAACCACCAAAACAAATGGGTAAAAGCAGAAACTTAGTCTGAAAGTTTCCTTACTTCTCTTCAGAAATAAGATAGCAGAGATCTCTTATAGGTAAACCATAGCTTAAAGCAAGTTGGAGCACTTTGTGAACCTTTGCATATTTTCAGGTATTTACTGGTGACCACTTGCATTCTTGTGGCACTGTTCTTGCAGAACCACCAGTTGTTAACATGCTTTTAGCACTTACCGCAGTGCCTGGCGTAATAAAATCCTCAGTAAAAGCTAACTCATGTAGTTTGGAACTCGTAATGAGCTTCAGCTTCTGGGAGTGAAACTCTTCACACCAGCTCTTGTAGTTTTAATAGTTTAAAAGCTGCTTCTCTTCATGTCTCAAGCTGTTAACCCGGCACCTTGTTTATTAAAGGGAGAAACCCCACTGCACACAGCCTGCAGGCACGGCCTGGCGAACCTGACAGCAGAACTCCTGCAGCAAGGAGCCAATCCCAACATCCAGACAGCAGAAGCGGTGCTTGGGCAGAAGGATGCATCTGCTCCTCCATCAGCAGAGAACGTTCATCTGCAAACCCCCCTTCACATGGCTATTGCTTACAATCACCCAGATGTGGTGTCAGTCATCCTAGAACAAAAAGGTAGGTGTTTGCTGGTCCAGACTGTTGATGCTGCAGTGAATTGGTGGGTAAAGATGGCATCCAAGCTGTGTTTTGACAAACTACTGAGAAAGCATGTCTTCCTCTAAACAGTGTTTAAGTATAGCAATTAATAAGACTGGCTAACTAGTCTTAGACTCCAGTCATCTGCTTGTTAAAACTAGAAAATTATTTTGTCTGTGAGTGTTTGTAAATTCTCCACTGTAGATAATGGGCTTGAGCAGTTACTCTCAGGTTCTATTCTAGCTGTACAACTGAGATCGCTTCAAAGCATTTGCTTCAGGTGAATGCTGGAATCAGTTTTGGATAGAGGCATCTTTCTGTGGTGAGACTTCTGCCCCCCCTCAACTCCTTAGTAAAAGGACTTTATACAGTGCAATGCTGGTATTATAGTAGAGTTGAGACTTGAGTGCTCAAATACCAGCAGATGAGTTAATGAAATCCTACTAGTCAGCTTCTTTCTAGCTGCAGGAAGGGAGTTTGACAGCTGAAGCAAGGCCAATTTTGTCTCCTACCAAAAGTGGGATTTAGAAGGAATTAGGTGAATTGGGGTTAAATACTGTCCATCCCAGGGAATGGAGAAGGAGTGATGCTGCCACCAAATTGTGGAGCCTCCACTCCTCATCCTCAGAGCTTTGTATATGCCACTCTATTTGGAATTGCAGGTAGAAAGGGACGGGTTAAGCCTCTCAGCTAGAAAATTGAATTTTTCTTAGTATGTGTATTAAGATTAGGCAGTAGTGGCAATATTGTCTGAATCCTAAGCAGTGTCACGTCAGGGAAGCTGAAGGTACTTTGCTCAGACCTTGCAAACTGACTGCTAAAGGAGCAACCTGCTACAAAAGTAACATTGCTGCTGCAGCTTTCAGTGTGTGACTGCAGGTCAAGTATAAGAACGCCCTAATTCCTTATGCTTTCTTGTAGCTAATGCTCTTCATGCTACCAACAACTTGCAAATTATTCCTGACTTTAGTCTAAAGGACTCGAGAGACCAGACTGTGCTGGGATTGGCTCTTTGGACAGGTATGTGCCTTCAAGATGAGAATTTACAATGATAGTAGGGAAGCTATGGTGTGAACAAGATTTTCTTAAAGATCAAACAGCAGGTGTGTTTCCATGTTCTGGCTTGCGCTGCTGGGGAGGAGTTGTCAAGGAGAGCTTTAGATGGTTCTTCGTCTTTTAAAATTACTGTTCACATATGACTTAGTGAAAGAGTTCTAGTCCTACAGCTTCTGCCCAGAACTGTATTTGCAGTTCTGTGGAATTCTTCCTGTGTGAACTCCCTGGCAGTTTTCATATAAGATCACTGTATTGTCTGTGCACGTTAACTTGGTTCTATTAGGCTCAGTGTTTCTGTTTTATAGAACTGAAGGTAAAATACTAACGAGCTTGAACTGTTCAGGCATGCACACCATAGCAGCTCAGCTGCTTGGATCTGGGGCATCCATCAATGACACCATGTCAGACGGACAGACACTCCTACACATGGCAATCCAGAGACAGGACAGTAAGAGTGCCCTCTTCCTGCTGGAACATCAGGCAGATATAAACGTCAGGTAAGAGCCTAACTGATACAGCACTCACCTGCATGTGTATCTAGGAGCAGGTGGTGACTGCCTTTGTATAATGGATTGAGATTTGTTTCAGATCGTGATTTACACATAGTTATATGTTTGGCACTGTTTTGTGGCACCAGTTATGGCTGAGGGATTACATATGTTAACTTGGACCTATGTATAGCGCTCCGTTGGTCAGTACCTCCTCTTGAGGCTGCAGAAGGAGGTGCCACTTAATTCTAGGTGGAACGGCATCCTCTGTAGCAGACTGAAGTCCTAGAGACAGGCCTAGAGGCACTGAACTTCTATTGTCTCATCCATTTGCCACCTTGTTAGAGCTGCATGTTTGCTACCATCTAAAATAATTAGATATAGATCTAGCAACAGGAGTCTGATAAACTTGCCTCCTCAGTATCTCCTAGACAACTAGATATTAGACTTAACAGAACATTTGTCTGCTTACATGACTGACAGGCTGTCTGTTAAATTTGGCAAGCTGTACTGTAGCGAATGTCATGGGTACAAACTGCCTAATGCTGCTGTGCTAACTTCAACTTTTTTAACAGTTGGTATTTGACTGTTGCTTGAAGTGTTGCCACGTTGCAGACAAAGCTGTTTGCTTCTGTGGCAGCAGGCTGGCTTGGAAGGAACTCTGTGCAAATAATGGCTGCACTGAAGGAATTGGGTGTCTCTGAGCTAAGAACACTAACTTGTTTTTCCAACTTGAGAAATCAATTCCTTGCTAAAAGTGAAGGGGGGAAGAAAGGTAGACTACAGAGCCGTGACGAAATACATGATGTGTTTGTGATGGTCTTACCACAGCAAAAATACGTATGAGAGGAGGAGATGATTCTTGGCTTTGCCAGTAAAGTGCTGTAGCTGAACTTTATAATGCGTCTGTAACACTTGGAAGTGTCCCTGCTGCAGGACCCAGGATGGAGAGACGGCCCTACAGCTGGCCATCCAAAACCAGCTCCCACTCGTGGTGGATGCCATTTGTACCAGGGGAGCGGACATGTCTGTGCCGGATGAGAAAGGAAATCCTCCCTTATGGCTCGCCTTGGAAAACAACCTGGAAGATATTGCATCAACTCTGGTAAGATTGTCAGTTGGCTTTAGGCTCAATTTTGTTCATCCTGCTAGCAACGAAAGGCTTCATCGGCAAAAACAAACTCAATGCACGAAGAGAACAGACTAGTCCAATATTACTAATTTCTGGAGGTCTTCTTCTTCACCGGAAATTCCTCTTTACTGCAGGAATCTTATAAATACTGTAATCTGCATAACCAAATACCTTGCAGACACTTTAATAAAAATGTAGAATATGCTGTCTGGATTCTTGATGTGGAAGGAGTAAGGATCTGCTTAGATCAGATTGTAGCGTACACGACTTGTGTAATGATCAGCTTTCTGAATAAAACTGAATACTTATTTTATGCTTTAGTGTGTATGCTGCTTTTTATTGGATCTTAAAGTTGAACCAAGAAAGCCTTTAAAGGCTTATATTTACTTTAAAGACTGTTTACTTTCAGGCATGGGTGATACAGCAGAAGATTTCCTGGGAGACAAAAGTAGACCTCCTTGTGTCCTTTTTCATAAGGAGATTACTTGAAAGCTTTGTCCAGTTGTCTGCTAGAGACAACTGTTTAAAAACTCTGCTAGTGACCTGAGAAATACGTCTTGTAACCGTTCTTGTCTGTGCTGGTATTGGATAAGAACATTTACGGAATCAACGCTCTTAACTACTCGTGTTTAAACCTTGTAAATAGTTTGTAAAGTGGAGTGGAACAAGTCTTAAGAGCCACATTGTTCAAGTATGTAGTTCTCTAGTAGAAGAATACAAATATTAGCAATACAATTCCTGGAAAAAAAACTCCCTCTGTTTAGCTGAGTGTATAAGAAAGCAGGTAAATGGGCCAGACCTTCAAAGGCAATGTCTGCTGATGCTGCTTGATTTACTGTAGGTGCTTGTCATTGCTGAAAGTGAGGTAACTAGTCCATCCTGCTTAAGATCTGTCTATCAAAGTATATGGATGAATATTTGAATTGTTGATAAATACTGCCTAATTAAGGATTACACAGTAAACCAATCAAGTATTGGTCTGGAAGACTTTGAAGTAGCTTCCTGAAATTTAGTGACGGTCACAAGAATAGACAAGGCATCTCAAGTTTTACCTCCAGGGGATGATGTTCCAGAAGCATTAGTCAGGGACTATAGTAGGAGCCTGTTGAAAATAAACCTTCACTGTGTCATTGTGCTTCTCCTTCCAGGTCAGGCATGGCTGTGATGCAACGTGTTGGGGGTCAGGACCGAGTGGCTGCTCACAAACCCTTCTCCACAGAGCTATTGATGAGAACAGTGAACAGATTGCTTGCTTCCTGATCCGCAGGTCAGCCCCCTTCCAAAATACAAACCTTCTAACGTGCGTGTAGGGATGCCCCTGGCATAAATTAATTGAATGCCATCTTGAGTCAATAACAACTGTGTGCTTCCTTGGGCTTTTGCTGGGTGGGTGACACTGGGAATTCTGACCAATCCTAAAGACACATTGTGTTATCTATAATAGCATCATGTTCTTGATGACAAAAGTCAAACTAAAACCAGGAACTTGTGCTTTTGTAGAATGTGTCAGCAGTTGCTGGATCAGCTCTTGTAATCTTTTCTGTGACCTTTTTTCCAAGCAGTTTAAATCTGGATTAAACATAATAAATTTACTGCACTGTGTTTGTTTTAGTGGGTGTGATGTGAATAGTCCCAGAAAGCCAGGCCCAAATGGAGAAGGAGAAGAGGAAGCCCATGATGGACAGACACCCCTACACTTGGCAGCCTGCTGGGGACTAGAGGAGGTGATCCAGTGCCTTCTGGAGTTTGGTGCCAATGTCAATGCTCAGGTACGTGGACAAATCATGCACAATTTTTTAAAGTAGATTCTTTGCCTCTAAGGTAGTGAAAACAAACTTTCCTCTCAGCTGTGTATTTTGCTTGATAGAGAAAAGAAAATCCTGCTCTTTGAGCTGAGCCAATGCAACGACTGGCTGAAGCTCTGCTTTCTCTCCTGTCCCTTTTCACCAGACCTGGTGCTTATCTGCCCATGTGGTGGTTAATTCAGGAAGCTGTGCTGAAGGAAAATAACGAAACAGAAAACTTCTTGCAGTGTTAGCTTTCTCACATAACAATGGGATTCAGTGTCTTCTGTCCCTAGTGTGAATTAAAGGCAGGAGCAGGGCTGTATTATGCTGCAATTAATCATTAAATCAGCTACAGTGTAAAACTCCAGAGTACTCTACTTTGTTAGTATGTTTGGGAAATGTCTCCTGTTATTGAGTAAACTGAGGTGATGTAAGTATGAGTTACATTTCGTTTTTGATTACACAGTTAATCCTTAAACAGAAGCTTCACAAATAACAACAAAAGAAATGAAGGGATAACATTTCTAGGTCCCGATGCTGTTGAAAGCGACATTAAAACGAATCACAGAACACAGTCACAAAGCAGCCTTGGCTGTAAACTGCTGCTTGATGCAAACAAATGTTTAAACACCTCAGCTGACTTTGCTATTAAATTGGAATGCTAATCTCTGCCCCCAAAATGACTGACTACATGGGAAATGTTACGGTGAGCTATTTAAAAGGCTGTGTAGCACAGGATTGAGGTCAACCTGGTTGGAGAAGCAAATCTCAATTTGCTTTTCTTACACTGTGGGTTTGAGCTCGCCCTGCAGCTGTTTGGTGTCCATGCTGAAGGAAGCTGGCTAGGTCACAGGACTAAACTACTAAGTTGCCTTGACCCTTCAGAATTAGGGAAGGATTTGTGTACTACTGAGTCTCTATATGACAAACTTCCTGGTTTCCTTCTAGGATGCAGAAGGAAGAACTCCAATCCATGTTGCC
Source organism: Mohoua ochrocephala (assembly GCA_013398855.1). Taxonomy (NCBI): domain Eukaryota; kingdom Metazoa; phylum Chordata; class Aves; order Passeriformes; family Acanthizidae; genus Mohoua; species Mohoua ochrocephala. The sequence goes on along the minus strand of VZTA01025356.1, from coordinate 16,516 downwards.
ATTAGCAACCAACATAATGTTATCATTCAACTGATGATTTCACATCCAGATATTAAGCTGAATGTACGTGACAGGCAAGGAATGACTCCCTTTGCTTGTGCTATGACGTATAAAAATAATAAAGCAGCTGAAGCAATTTTGAAGAGGGAACCAGGAGCTGCAGAACAGGTAAGCTGGGAGTGTTCAAACCCTACTGGTTTTGTTACTGCACTAGTTTGTGGTAACAGCTGTTCCACAAGCCGGTTCTGTTTTATCCTTTTGTGGCTTTACATGCAATCCATTTGCCAGATGCCAATTCTCTTTAGCAGGATTTATTTAGGAAACTGTAGGTGTGTATGTGATATGTGTGAGTAAGAACATTAAGGGTTAGTGTCTTGTCAAATCTTCTTATCTTGTCAATACTAAACTGAGAAACAGGCATATGTGTGTATAAGGAGAAAATTCTAACTCTACTCTTGTCTTGTGCTGGACTAGTACAGAAATAATCTATTACCCAGCTCTCCTAAAGCTATCCAAAACAGAAAACCTGACCTAAAATAACTGAATAATAGATGCTATGCTACCCTGCTGAACTATAAAACCTCCAACTGTATCTTCAGGCTTCTGGTGTGACACTTCAGGCAGCTGTTCAGGAGATTCTTCCTATCCTGTGTAAGTTTAATTACTAGTAAAATATTTGAGTGCTTAGCGAGCTCTTGTAATATATCTAAACCACGGTTACAAATACAGCCAGTTTAAATATGCTTTAACATCAGCTGCAAGGCAAAGTTGAACAACGTGTACTCGGTATTAAGCAAAAAAACCTGAATTCTCAGGTTGCCCAGAGCAGCTGTGGCCACCCCATCCCTGGAAGTGTTCAAGGCCAGGTTGGACAGGGCTTGGAGCAACCTGGGCTAGTGGAAGGCGTCCCTGCCTGTGGCAGGGGGTGGACTGGATCGCTTTGGAAGGTCCCTTCCAACCCAAACCATTCTGTGGTTCCGGGAATACACTTTGCATCAGTGTGGCAGGATTCCATGTTGCTTCCTTCTCCTGGATTAATTGCCAGATAGACTCGAGCTTGTGTCATTTAACTGAGTTTATCATTAACTGCTGCTTGGTACTTAACTACAACAGCTGTTAACCTTTTGTCTGTCTAACAGTACTCTCCAGTGTGTGGTCAAGAAATGACAAGGTTATAATACAGAAATAAAGGAGCGTGAGGCAGACTGGACTGAGCAGTGGCAGCAGATAATTTCTCAGTTGGGTTATTTAACAGTCACATCTGTCCGATAAGTCTCTAATGTCAACCAGTGAAAGGAACGAGATTCTGCAGTTCAAGTAGAGGGAGCAAGTGTCTCTTAGTGAAAACATGTCCTACTACATAAAACACCTTTTTCTACAGGAATAATGGATTAATTTCACGTGCCCTTTCTGCCACAGGTTGATAATAAAGGTCGGAATTTCCTCCATGTGGCTGTTCAGAACTCGGACATCGAGAGCGTGCTGTTCCTGATCAGTGTGCAGGCCAACGTCAACTCTCGGGTCCAGGACGCCTCCAAACTGACCCCTCTGCACCTGGCAGTGCAGGCTGGCTCGGAGATCATTGTGCGCAATCTGGTGCGTGCTGGGGAGTCACCGTTCCTCTGCTTGAAAATGTGCATTCTGCCTTACTGCACAGTGCCTGCAGGCTGATAAATCACATGAAAGTGACACGGCTTTTTCTGAAACAGAAAGTTCCCGTAGCCTGTACTGTCAGCTGAGCTGCCGCAGTAGCCTTCACTTGAGCATGTTGGGTTTGTGGCAGTCACTAGGTAGCGTGGCTCAATTTCAAGAATCTTTCCTTGCCCTTTCTGAACATTTGAACACAAACACAAGCTGTAGCAGCTCAGTAATGATACCATTTTATACATGCTGGAGGCCTAGAAGTATCTCTGTACACTAGAGTCTTGTGTGCTTCATTCACAGAAATAAACTGTTGGCTGAAATAGCCCTGAAACCATCTTTGAACATATTCCTTCTTGCGTCCTGACAGCTGCTCGCAGGCGCCCAGGTGAATGAACTGACCAAGCACCGTCAGACTGCTCTTCACTTAGCAGCCCAGCAGGACCTGCCCACCATTTGTTCCGTCCTTCTGGAGAATGGCGTAGACTTTGCAGCTGTAGACGAAAATGGAAATAACGGTAAACTTTCAGTTACACAAACAAATGCAAAACACTTCAGTAGGTCTGTTAATGGTGTCTCCTAGTGGTAGGGAGCTCACTGGGAATGGGCTTGCCCTGCAAAGGTGAAAGAATAAAAGTCAGGAAATCAAAGCAGACGGAAGGAGTTGTTTGAGAAGGAAGGTTGGGAAAGTGGAAGGAGGGTGTTTCATTAGGGTGTTATTAGGCTGTAATTATTGCTGATACTCAAGAGTCTTGAACCTTCTTTTTCTTGTTGTTTTTTACTGTTCAGCTCTGCATCTGGCAGTGATGCATGGCCGTCTGAACAACATCCGGGTTCTCCTCACAGAGTGCAATGTAGATGCAGAAGCCTTTAATATCAGGTAATTATTTATACTCTTAACAGACTAAAAGAACCTCTTTGTATTTTAAAATGTGCTGATATGCTGCTTAAAAAATATATTTGGCTTGTATTATTTATACACGAATTTGGAAGTGTGCAGATGATGCTGTGTCTAAATTCTGTGCAAATTATATGTAGACACCAAGAAAGGGAAGTTAAAGTGGGGAGTTGTGTATGATGTACGGAGTAGCATTGTTCGAGTCTGAACCAAACTTGAAAGCAAGGAGAGTTGGATGAGTAACTGCAGTAGCAAGCAGACTTTGATCAGGATAACAAACTCTTTTCCCCAGAGGCCAGTCACCAATGCATATTTTGGGACAATATGGGAAAGATAATGCAGCAGCCATCTGTGACCTCTTCTTGGAGTGTATGCCAGAATACCCTCTAGACAAACCTGATGCTGAAGGAAACACAGGTAGGTGAGACTCAACGACTATTAAACTTGAAAGTCGCTCAAGTTGTATTCGTGGTACGTCACTTTTAAAGCTGGAATAATTGGCAGTAGTATGTTAAATACAGTAGGAGGCACACAATACATGGAAACTTAAAAACTAAAGATCCTGGTCTGGACTGAACGTAACACAATCTGCCACTCTGTTAGCGAGGAACTGTCTGGCTTTTATTTTTCAGTGCTCCTCTTGGCTTACATGAAGGGAAATGCTAACTTGTGTCGTGCAATAGTGAGAGCTGGGGCTCGCCTAGGAGTTAACAATAACCAAGGAGTCAATATCTTCAACTATCAAGTTGCTACAAAACAGCTTCTCTTCAGGCTGCTGGGTAAGTACCTCTTGCTGCAGTGGGAAAGTAGTTTTGGCTTATGCTTCCAGGATGCTTTGGAGGAAAGAACTCTGGATGTCTGACTTAAGATGACAGTAATTCCAGAGAGGTGGAACTTGTGAATTTTATACTACTATCGGTGGGGGGTAGAAATACTAGTTTTTCTTGTGATTAGCTGAGAAGTTGTACAATGCAGACTGTCAGATACTACTTTGGAAGGATAGACATGGAAACTCTTGGCTGGTTGTGTAGTCCGGTGTAGCTTAAAACGCAGACACTGCTTTTTAACTGGTGCTGTACAGTTGCTGTGGACAATGTGATGGAGAGCAACTATAGATTGTCTACAAAGGAGACTCCAGCTCCTGCAAGAGTGGTTAAATCCATTATACTGGATGCAACCTAGAACTGGAAAAAGCCTTCATGTTTACTGTACTCAAGAGGTGTCTGAGCCCATTTTGCCTTCACATTTTTACCTCTGACAGATATGCTGACAAAAGAACCTCCCTGGTGTGATGGCTCCAACTGCTATGAATGTGCTGCCAAATTCGGAGTCACGACAAGAAAGCATCACTGGTAATATGAGCCACCTTGCTGTGCTTGCCAGGAAATGGATTCCTCCCCAAATGTAGCTAGGCTTGTTCCTTCCAGTGGTTTAGGAAACCTCCATGTTAATGTAGGTGTATAACCAGTAATCCAGCTGAAGCATTCCGTCCTGTCTTAGATCAGAAACTTGTAGTCTGACCGAAATCATGTTTTAAGCAGCTTGTGCATTTAATATTCTGATTGGTCGTAAATGAGAAGTCATGTCCAAGTTCCAGTAGTGAAACGGGATTTAAATACCCATTTGTCAGGGAAAGAGAGTGATGCACTTCACTCCACAGAGGAGCAGCAATAAGAGAAATTTAACGGTAAATGTGGCAGTGTTTTATCAGGACTTGATGGCAAAGGTGCACTTGATTATTTCCTGCACAGAGGATGGGGTCTGGGAGAGCCTCCTGTGGAGGCATGAGGTTCAGAGAGGACAGCCACTGAGGCTGTGGCTCACACAGGAAAGGCAGGAGGGAGCACACCACCACCACACTGGTGGGATGACCTGCTCCAAAACAGGTGGCAGATTTGGGCAGGTGTTGACAGCTCAGGTTGGGGATGCTGTTTGTAGCGTGGAAATGGCTGAAGATGAACATGAGCTGCTCTTGTGTAGATAGGAGTTGCCTTTTTTAACTAGTCTGAACTTGTACAAAACATGCTGGATTGGAGGGGTGGTAAGCTGAGATTTTTCTTAGCTCAGTGTGCCAGAGAAACTACACGTGCACCAGCTGAAGCACTACCAGGTGACTCACTAGTACAGAACCAGCATGTGCTGTTGGCATTAGTAAATTATTCCATGACAAATATCAGAAGATACAAGACAATCATAGCATTTCAATTGCTAGTGTGTATTTAATGATGCCATCATTGATAAAGAATGTCAAACAGTAACATCCTGGTGTTCACTAGGAGAGAATTCACTTTTCTTCCACCCCTCTTCTGTCAACAGCCGACACTGTGGACGCCTGCTCTGCCATAAGTGCTCAACAAAGGAGATTCCTATCATAAAATTTGATCTGAACAAGCCAGTTCGAGTTTGCAACATCTGCTTTGATGTCCTGACTCTGGGAGGAGTCTCCTAGTATGCTGTGGAAGTAAAGGGATTCCCAGTCAGTGCTCCTGACAGCAGCTCTGCTTACAAGCCCTCGGGATAGGGAAGAGGAGGCTTATACATGTCTTCTGCAATAGACTGAACTAATTAAGGACCCTGTTATGATATACTCTGGTATAAATGATTTTGTATGACTGTAAATGTATCGGGCTGCGATAGACTTCACTAGGAATCAGAGTGGATTGTTGAAACCAAGTGACAAAAGAATTTAGACCCTCTTCTAGTTGCAGTGGGGTATGGAAGCTGAAATTTATACTGATTGAATCGGCATAAAACAGGTCTGTCCTCGACATGGTGCTTTGCACTGAGCAACTCTATTAAGTCCTGTGGCTGTCAGGCTGCTTAGTAGAGATGGCATTAAGTTTCAGGGTAACCAGGTATCTTTCTTTGCTTTGTCTTAAAGATAAACGTTCCCCTTCTCTAGAGAAGACTTCTTGTGAAGCTAAACTGAGCTGTTGCAACCACTGTTCAAGAAACTCTTCAGACCCGGGGGTAGTTCTAAGTATAGCTCAAGAATTGTGGCCTTACAGTAACAGAAAGCTTTACAACATCTGATGCGAAGCAGTCAGAATTGCAGATCCACATCTTGATACCTCCTCAGCAAGCGACTCATTAGCTTTAGCATGTTCAAGAGAAGTGCAAGATTGTTTTAGGAAATGCTCTTGCTCATACCTGCTGGAACTGTCAGTCTTTGTTGCACTTTCATATTTACGTTGTTGGTCCTTCCAGTTCATGGAACCTGTATAAATGGCCGTGAGTTTGCTGAAAGGCCTGAGCATGTGCTAAAGGAGAAACACTAAAGCTGGTGAAGTCTAACTCACAGTACAGCAATAAATGCTGAAGTGCATTAGGGAATCCTGGGAGGGAGAGTAGCACTTTCCTTGGGTTTAAGGAGCCTGGTAACTGCTGTGGGAGAGTCAGTAACCCTACCAGTGTAGGATGTGCTGCACCTCTAGACACTAAACTTGGGTCCATTTTCAGCAGGATTGCTGGTGAGTGGGAGTGTATGTGGAGGCTTCCTACTAGGAGTAAGCTGCAGTATTTTAATCTAGGCTGGTTGTGCTCTCTTAAACATGCTGAATCTGTAGAAACCTACCACCGCATTGTCTAGGTAAACAGGAAAGTATTTGGCTGGTAGACCAGCTTGTGATTTGGTGGGCAAAGGCTTCAGTTAGAAAAAATGGGTACTTAAGCAAAACCACATGCCATGTTAAGGCTGTTTTTATTCCAAGAGATAAAGCTAGTATAGACTCAATTCAGCATTCCTCATCTTTACTTCATGAATTGGTGTACATTTTTTAATGACTGTTATCTCCAGTGAACAGTATGGACAGGTGATGATGCGTTGCCCTGTGTGGAGCAGTGACTTTTTAGTCTTAAAGAGTGAGATGAGATGATGAACCAGACTGCCGCTGCCATGGGAGACTTGCTCGGTTTTATTGAATGCTGTACAAGGAGAGGATAGGAGAGGGTGTAATTGCTGACATTTGCATGATTAATTTCACATCAAGTCTCACTTGATCTGCACTTTGATCTTCCAATATGCATATATTGTAACTGGAATCACCCCTGTACCACTAGGGAAGAGCAATGGATGACAATACAAACTTGCCTCACTGTTTGATGTCTGCTGCTGTCATGTTCCAACAGAATGCTCTGGGTAACACAGCTGGTCTCTAACACAGTTACTAATGCAAATGGTGCATCTCTGGCATAATATTGTAGGTGAATGAGGGGGAAATAGTGGTGTCAGTTAATGTTAGCTACCGTAATTAATGGTGTCAGTTAACTGCAGTCTACAGTTTGGGGAGTTTTGAGTTAGATAGATGATGGAAACATTGTACTTCTGGTCCATTGCCTTCTGATATTTCAGGGTGTCACTGGTTGCAAATCTCTAGCAGTGAAAGATAACGATGGAGAGAAAGTGCATTTGGTGAAAGAAGTCTTGACTGTAGTCCCACGATAACATGTTGTTTTCTTCCTTGGTTTGGAGCTGCAGTGATGTGGAGGGGTAAGAGTGTGCTCAGAGTGCTGAAAGACAGTGCAGAGGAGGGGTTTTCCAAGGCCACAGCCTATGGGCTTCAACCTACTTGGAAAACTGCACAGCATGTTAATTGCCAAAGCATTTAAACATCACTTTTTCAGTGGCTTCTCTGGAAGGGGCAAGGGAACAGGGAGCTCAGCTCTAACAGAATAAGCAAGCTTTGTAATGATGGAAAATGTGGATCTGGTGAAAATTCAGCTTAACTGAATGGCAAGTTTAAGGCTGGGTAGTTGGTCTTCTCAACAATAGGATATTGATGATAAGTGTAAAACTCTGGGAGAGATCTGGGAAACCATCTGTAGTGCTCCTGCTTTGCTGTTTACAGCCAGTACTGTCCCAGCTTTCTTACTGAAGTCTGCAAGGAAAGTCAAGGTTATTGTTAAATGTACAGCCTGAGGTTTTCATTAAATTTAAAGCAACTAAATTCAGCAAATTTGATCCTTTTAAAGTGCCTTTGAGATAGTTTCCTTCCAGCCAACTCTAAATAGCTTTCTGCCAGAGCTAAAGGGGAAAAGCTCACAACTTGAACCAAAACCCAAGTTAGTTCTTTTCTAGTTCAGCTGAGGAGTTGGCCCCACCAGACAACTGGTGGGACTCAATTCCTTACACACTCTGCCTAGTGTTGGTCTGAACTCTCAGACCACTGAGATTTTTTTGGGAGTTTTGCTGGCAATGCTCCACTACAGGGTACAAATGTGAATGAGGCACTTGGTAATGTAGTGGTGGTCAACACATTTCTAACTCTGAACAACTGCTCTTCCCTTTTTGTAGCATAATACAGTTGTGACCAAACCCCCCACCCCTCTTACCCCTGCTGTCTTTTAGTGGTATCTATTAACTCGAGATTCAGGTCTGCCAAGCATTGAACAAAAGGTTAGATGGAAAATCAGTTTGTGTCCCTGAAGTGCTGCTGCCACACGAGGCTTCAGGCACTTCAGCAGGGCCACATGGGAAGTTGGGTGGTTCATGCTGTAGCTTTTTGTTCTGAGACTGGATTCCTTTTGATTGCAGTCATCCAGCACTCTTACACAAGCAAATACCATGGTCCAGCACTCTTACACAAGCACAAACCGTGGTCTGGCTGAAATTTTGTGTCTGTAAAAGCTGCAGTCACTGTTTCACACCACTGAGTGGAGTGAGAATGTTGCTGTTGAAGGTACTAAGAGAGCAGAGTAAGTTGCTGGCTAAAAGCTGACAGATGCCTTAATGACTTCCCGTGCTGGAGATAACAGCTTGTCCAACTGCTCATGTAGTGCTTGTAAACTAACATGTAACAGTATGGGAGGCCAAGGCTGGATTGTTTTGTAGATCAAATGTTAATAGGCGAGTCCTCTTTTTTCTGTAACCAGCAGAGGTGGTCACTGCAGCAAACTTGTCTTTAGAAAAATCAAAGCTTGTATGAGTGACAGAAATAACTGAACCTTCTAATACCCTCTGTGAAATAGAAAAGGAAGTCTTTGAACAATGGCATTTTATCTGCAATGTTTGTCTGGAGTCGTTGTAAAAATGTATTTTTCCAATATGCATTACTTTGTTGTGTAATGATTCTACTTGTAATAAAATGCAGAACTAGACGATGCATCGTGAGGTGAAACCTTGCTAAGGAAGTATCTGCTCCTGTAGAGACAGCTGCCCCTCTGCAAGCTATCCTTGCAAACCACGAAGAAAACCAGGGATACAACATCCAGTCGGGCATAACAACTTTATTCTTTGTTCTGAAATTAGTCCAGGTATTCATTTTCATGTTGTGGGAACTGCTACAACTGTTCTTTTGGCTGTCAAGGTCTGGTGTTCTAGTTTGTACCATGTAGTCATCTTGAATGCCTTATACTAGTCTTACCTATCATCAGTCTTGTGAAACAAATCCGAGCTCCCCACGGGCCAGAGCTGGTTCACGGAGCTCATCAGTTCAAGTTACTAACACTTGGTGCACTCAGTTGTGTTCTGGAGGCAGCTCAGCCCCCCGGGAGAGCAGAGAGCTGCTGCAGCTTCACTTCAGGAAAAGGAAAGCTTCAGTGCAATAGCAAACCCAGCCAAGACTTCTGGGTGAGATTGTGATGCGTTAGTCTTTTATTAATAAAACTTACTAAAGTACAGATGAATGGTGAGCTTTATTAGAGCCCTGGCTGTGGTGACTTGTGCCCTCTAGCTATCACCGTTTTCATCCCACCCTTTTCCACCTCAGGAGAATCCAGCTGAGCTGCTGAATTGGAGTTCCAAGCACGATAGTCCTGGAGCACTTCAGGTCAGTGAGGGTGTCTCCTTGTTTGCTTTAATAGATGACTTATTCCTAGTGCAAGACAAGCTCTTCCCCCCCGCCCTGTGTTTCCAAACACTAAACTGAGGAATATTTGTGGGTTTCAACCAACTTTAACTTAAACCAACACCTTCCTGCCCTGCCTTTTTGCAGCAGTTTATGTGATTTTTGTGTAGCTCTTGCAATCAAAACCATCCCCTCAGCACTATTTGCATAGTGATTGAGTGTTACAGCAGGATAAAACTTGCTTAGAAGGTCAAGTTGGTCCACCTTCACTAGAACTGGTTTGCCCTCACAAACTACTTCTTACAGCCTTTAATAGTCTGGAATTTGCTGCAACTTTAAAATAGCTTTTAAAAGCTCTTTTAAAGGCACTTGCCAATCATGTGGGGGGGATGGTTTCACCACTTTAAATGCAATTTCTTGTAAAGTGGTGGTGTCTCGTTAAATGTGGCAAAGGCCAAAGTGGTGGAGGCAGAGAAGGCTGCTTTGTAGCTCTTTCCTGCACCTTTTACACGGCTTGATCTTCAGCATTGTGTGAAATGAGTTGCTCATTCCACCCCCAAAGATGGCTCAAGCCCAGGGCTGAGGTTCAGTTCTGCCACACATCCTACTCTCCCTGTGAGTGGTAAGAGCTGGCACAGCAGGGCAATGTCTGGAAGAGCTTCTCTTCAGGATGCTGATTAGGTAAAAAACCCCAAAACCACAGCCCCCCTGCCATGTTACAAGTATGTACAACTTTAAATTGCTGTATGGCTTCGTCCCTGGCAGCTGTAGCATCCTCTAAGCTTTTATCTGTGGGAAGTGCTGTCATGTGTCCTGCTGTAAGGGAGTGAATGGTGTCTCCTGTAAACTTGCCAATTAACTAACTAATCACTTAGGTTCTGGGCCTCTCTTCAGAGGTGGTGGTAGCTAAAAATCAGTTTATAAACACTTTCCAGCTGCTTATACATAGGTGACAGCTGCCTTAAGGAGAGGAACTGACCACAGCTCAGCAGGGACCTGTGCCATCGCTGGACCACGATCTGCGTGTCTCTCAAAGCTCAGCTACACCAAAACTGATTTTAACAGCAGCTTCCATTAAAACCAGCAACTGCTTCCCTGCAGCTTGAGGTCTGTAGTGCCTGAACCCTGTGCAGGTATTCCTTCATCCCTTTTAGCCCCACCCAGAAATGGTAATAATCTGCCCTGCATTTCTGGGAGTCACTCATATTGCTGAATTCTGCCAGCTGTGTTACAGTAAATATGGATTTTAAGGGAGCTGGGTCTTGTGAGGGCACATCCAGCTCAGGTTATAGTCTGATAGGCACAGACCAGATGGCAGGAAGTCTTATACCAGAATGGAAACAGGAGGCAGATTACAGTAGGATGGTTGTGTTGCTACCCAGGCAACAACAACAAAAAAAAAGAGCTATTTAAAACTACTCATTCCTGATCAGAACAGTTTGAAAGTGGTGAATCACAGACCAGGAGGGTGAGGTTAATATCAAACAACAATCCTCACAGGTGGCTTCAATATCTTGGCACAGTATCTAATGCAAACACTGAATGAGGAAATACAGCTCTGGCCTTTGCCTTCTCTACTCCAAGAATTTGATAAAGCTGGTGTGTAACTAAACTGCACAAGTTCCTAGATACTGTGTACCTTAATTGTAGAAGAAACTCAGGGTTCTCCTTGCTACTTTTAAACTCTTTGGAGTGAGTCAGGTGCCTGGGAAGGAGCATCAGCACTGCCCTGCAGCAGGACCCGAGGACTGTGCACGAACTGTGGGCGGTGATGCTGCAGCAGTTCCTGTGCTCACTGACCTCGCTGCCTTAAACCCCAGCGCATTGTCCCACTGCTGTGCACACAAACATCCCTTTCCTGACCACACAAGAAAGCAGTTCTAAAATACAATTCAGGCTCTGCATCTTACAGTTTGTTGCCAGGTGTAAAAATACCATAGAAATAAAGAAAGCACCCTGCTAATGGATTTTTTAGCCACTAACCTGGTTGAAGCGTTTCCCCCTTCTCTCAACTCCATCTCCATATGTTAAAAAGCATCACAAATAACACGAGATTGTTATTGCTCCCTTGGCACGGACAGGTGGAAGGGATGGAGCTGGAGCTGCCCACTCAAAGTGCAACGTTTCACTGCAGGACTCTCCCTGCCCTGGAATGCAGCGCCTGGAGTCAGCCCGTGAGGACACACTGCTCGGCCAGGGGGTGGCAGCCCTCGTACGGCTCCAGGTGAGGGTTATCCAGGTCCCCTCTGTCGCTGTGCTGGGACGAGTCTGGCTGGCCCCAGGGGGGACCTGTGCTCTTCACACACACACAGTGACTCCCCTGCGAGCCGGGGCGGTACAGCTTCCGAGGGACCCCGGCCCAGTCCCTGTGCACTCCCCCACTAGGAATGGAAAATGAAAATAAATTACAATTCAAACCCATGAAAATGCTTCCAGTCAATAGAGAATCCTTAGGAAAAACCTAAGACAATCTGGGAAGACTAAAACTAACGATACACTCACTGAGGTAGACTTGGCTCCCAGCAGCCACCATCCCACAGCTGATACCTTCTTATAGGCTGTGCTTCAGAAACCTGTGGCCTGGACCTGGTTTCCTCACTGCTGCTACACGCTCTACCCTTCAGAGAGCGACCAACTTCTGCATTCCACGTTTCCATTGCTGGAAAAGGAATCACAGCCTTCTGTCGCACAGCAAAATGCTTTTTCTGGAGGTACCTAATTGCTCACAGGTGACCACACATCTTCACAGAATCACAGTGGCTTGGGTTGGAGGGGACCTTAAAGATCATCCAGTCCACCCCCTGCCATAGGCAGGGACACCTTCCACTAGGCCAGGCTCTTCTAGGCCTTCTGTGCCTTGACTAAACACAGTGATTTTGAGAACTGGGGCAAAAGAGAAAGTACTTCCCCAGCTAATTCATCATGTCTCTTTATATCTAAGTCTCTCTGTGGGCCAAATCCTAGCTGTTCCCCAGCCACTGCAGCTTTTAAGCCTCTTACACGAGTCACTGCCACATGACACCTGGTCCCAAGGCCGTCCCCAAGCTCAGTCACAGAGAGAAGCAGATCCCTGGGGTACACAGTGCTGCTGGTGGGCTGACATGAAGCCCAAGCATTTTGCAGTGTGGTCTGTGAAATGATTTCACTTTCAAACAAAATAGTCCCTAAGCTGAGAGAGAACTACTAACAGGAAAGTAAGTAGGAAATGACTGTTCAAAGGCTTAACCTCATTTTTATGTGGTTTAAGTGAAAATGTTGTGGTATCAGCCTGTGAGACAGGCTGTGAAACTGTCTGAAAAACACAAGTTAATGCTTGTATTCCTGACAGGTGACAGAACCCGTTTGAATCCCAGTCCCACTGGGAATTCTGTCCCGTTTTGCTGAGAACAGGAGGATCACGTGCACGTGTGGCAAGTTCTTTGATTCCAGTGTGACAGAAGAGGTTCAGCCTGGAGAAAAGGAGGTTCAGGGGGGACCTTCTCACTCTCTACAACTCCATGACAACAAGTTTGGAGCCAGGTGAAGGTCGAGTTCTGCTCCCAGGGAACAAGGGACAGGGTAAGAGGAAACAGCCTCAAGTTGTGCCAGGGGAGGTTTAGGTTGGATATTGGGGAAAATGTCTCTATGGAAAGGGTGGTCAGGCACTGGCACAGCTGCCCAGGGCAGTGGTGGAGCCCCCATCCCTGCAGGGATTTAAAAGCTGTGTGGATGTGGCACTTGGGGACACAGGTTAGTGCTGGCCTTGGCAGTGCTGGGGGAATGGTTGGACTTGGTGGTCTCAGAGGGCTTTTCCCACCTGAACAACCCTGTGAATTCAGACAGGGACAGAGTCCATGCCTGACATATTCCAGCCCTGGCAGCACACACAACCTGTGCCAGGTCACAGACCTCAGCTACCTCTGGAGTGCAATGGCTGCAGGAGCCAGGACATCTTCCCGTGCCCCTCCTGCCAGGAGAGGCAAGAACAAAGCACAGGGCACCCAAAAAAAGGACAGAAATGCTCTGCTCCCAAGGGTACAAGTTTACCTCTGTCTGGAGCACCAGAACCGGGTGCCTTTAGCAGAGCTCCATTCAGAGTTGCAGGGTGGGAACTGCTGCTTCTCCTGCTCACTTGCTGCTTGGAATTTGAGAGCTTCCTCAATGGCAGCCTCAACCTCCCTCAGGGCTTCTGTCGGTGCCCCATTTTCATCGTAGAATCTGCCCACCAGCTTCCCTGGGAGAGGAGATCAATTAAGACCACAGTGTTTCTAGGCAAGGAAAATGCATCGTTCTGGTGGGGTTATATTTTTAATTTGTTATTTAAAGACAAAAATAAAAGGAGATGTCACCATGGCCCAATTTTAGAACCGAACTGAGCTTACATCCCTTCAACCCTTGGATCACACAGCAATTTACCCACATTAATAAATCCATGCAAGACAAGCTTAGGCACACACTCATTAGAGATCTGAACGCCAAAGCCAGTCTCAGCTGCGCAGCCCAGAAGCCTTTCCCACTCCTGCACCTCATTCCCCAAAATAGTTTCCCTGCACTGCTGCTCCTACAGTCTCCCAAGTCCTGGTGATTTCAGGCTGGCTCCATGCTTTTTGCTCGGCAGAGACAATCAAAGCAGGGCAACGGCCAGCTGGGAAAACCATTGAACTTTCCCTTGGAGGGAAGCAGACCTCGAAGATCTGGTGTGGCTGCAGCTCCAGCTGGTCCCTCACAGGGTTCAAGACGCTGGGCTGCAGCACAGCTGGGAGACCCTCACCACGGTGACACCCTGTAGGTGAAACCTGGGTCCTTGACCTCCCACCATCCACCTGCGTGTCCCTTGTGTGAGCCCACCCCGTGACACCCCCCCACCCCGACACCCACCCACCCCGACACTCACCCACGGGGTCGTAGTTGTCGCTGTAGAAGCTCAACCAGCTGTGGATGGAGAGCAGCTCCGGGGGCGACAGCCCCGACACGTTGTCCACCAGCCCCGCTGGGGTGAAGTCGCCGCTGGCAAACGCTCTGGTGGCATCTCTGCCTGCGGGGCAGGGGGTGGTGAGACCCCAGCAGGGGTGAGACCCTCGCCCCCAGCCCTGGAGTGAATCCCCCAGCCAGGGGTGAGACCCCCAGCCACAGAGTGAATTCCTCAGCCATGGGATGAGCCCCCAGGCATGGAGTGAACCCCCCGACCAGGGGTACGACCTCAGCCATGGAATAATAGCCCAGCCATGGAGTGGGTTCCCCAAACACGGGGTGAGCCCTCCCTCCTCCCAGCCAGGGGTGAGCCCCCCAGGCATGGNAATGCCCCAGGCACAGAGTGAATCCCCCAGGCACAGAGTGAATGTCCCAGGCATGGAGTGAACCCCCCAGGCACAGAGTGAATGCCCCAGGCACGGAGTGCATTCCCCAGCCAGGCTACCCTGACCTGCAGCCCCAGCCAGCGGTGAGACCCGATGACACACACACACCCCCACCCCCCCGCCAGGGGGTGAATTCCCCAGCCAGGGGATGATTCCCTCCCCAGCC
>VZTA01025355.1:0-55019 GCA_013398855.1 Mohoua ochrocephala | reverse complement strand
CGGGTCGGGCCGGGCCCCGCTCTGAGCCGGAGCTCGGACCGGGTCCTTGAATGCCACATCACGAGTATTTTAACTGCGGCGCAGCCCACGGTTGTTTTCTTTGGCTGCCTGCGGCTTCGGGTTATTTTCCAGGGATCTGGCCTCCCCCGGTGGGGGAGGCCCGGGCCCGGGCGGGCCCGTTCCTTACTGCAGGCACGCAGGAAGTGAGAATCCCAGAATCCCACTCCGGGTTTAGCAAATATGTGGATTGCAGAGGCGGTACCAGCTTCTGATTGGTCTAACAACCTGTCCATCTAACCAAGTTTTTAAACCCATAACAGAAGTTTAGACTTGTAACCACTGTAAGTGTTTTGCATCATATAAATAAATGAAAAATGGGGCTTCAATGTGACCTGCAATCACAGTTTCACACCAATACGTGTGTCTTTTACTTGTACTTAAAATCCAGCTACGAGAACTTTATATTGTTCTTAAGAAATACATCCAGTTGTTTTTTAATCTGTGCTAAAAAGCTTTTCCCAAATGCATAACTTAAACCTTCTTGTAATGATAATTAGGTTAATTTCATGTCTAGACATGTAGACACACTTGTTTCCTTCCTCTTTACGCTCTCTCCTACTTGTCAAGAATAGTATCAAATATGGGAGGAAATTACTAATCAAAATATATTATCTGACTTATTATATCCAACCTAAGGTGAACATTTTCTTCAACGCCTTTTTCAGTTAGTTTCCACAGTTGCATCATGACTACTGTTGTGAAACACAGGCATCTGTCAGGAAAATCAGTTTTATTTTAGGAAGGAAAATTCTGCTCCATACTTTCCATGTGTCAGTGTGAAATTTCACTCACACGACACCTAGATTAAATTCCTTTAATAATAGTGGCTATTTCAGTTTATTCTGGCTGGTAAGGGATGTCCAAGTGCCCTGCATGAAAACTATCATCAGCATATTCCCATAGCAAATTAATATCAGCTCTTGAATACTAAATCTAAACTTGAATTCATGAACTCTTAACACCCCTCTTGTTCAAGAGCATGTATTTTTGACTAATATATTTTGTATGTGTCATTTGCTAAATGGCAAACAGTGCTAGATTCTACATATCCAAGGGTAGTTGAGGCAAACTTATCCCCTTAAAAAATGCCCATTTTGCTTCCATGTGTATTACATGATCTTTTCAATGCCTAGAAGTGTGCAAACTGTAGTCAAGAGGCTGGAAGATATTTATCCATATTGCAAAACCATTGCTATATTTAGCATAATTGTTGGCAGCTTGATCAGGAAAAGGCCTGAAGACAATAGGTCTACCCCCAGAGCCCCTTCAAAGCAGTTAACCTCCACCTGTCACTAGTCCTTCTCCAGAATCTTTTGAGGGGCTGGGGGCTCCATGAGGAGGGCACTTTTCTCACCCTGACACTTCCTCTTTCTCCTCTTGCAGGCAGGCACACATGACAATATGTGTATAGTAGTCATTCCATTCCTGAAAAGAAATTAAGTGTGAACCATAACAAGAATTTGAGACTTTTACCAGACTTTCTTTTAACTAGGGTGGCTCGAGCATCTTTCATTCGGCATATAGGGGGCTTTCTGCCTATGACAGTTTGATGCTAATGAGTCAAATTCTCTTCCTCTAAGATGTCTGCATTGTCAGAACTCGGTAGAAATCTTCCAAAGGTACCCATGGTCCCAGTCAGGCATTCCAAGTATTGAGTTGGTCTAGACTGTCGGCCAGATATTCAGTCTTTAGCTTCAAGATCCCAGCAGTCTCTCTAGCCTACTCTCTGCTTTGGTGCCTAGGGATGCATTTGAAGCCAGTGTGTGTAGGAGGACATTGTGGTAGTGGTAGCAGGCACGTGCATTGGCTAAATATTACTAACACTTGTATGTACGTACAGATCCCTAACAGTTTTGATGAAGAAGTAAACAGGGTTCTTAAGCTTGTATTCACACCGACTCCTGATTTGTCTCTCTTATTAGACAAGGAAGAAAGTAACTACATCCTTCAGTTGTCTGTGATACTTGATTTCAGCACACTTAACCTGACATACGCTAATATTGATGTAAGGCTCCCAAAGAAATAAATTACATTTAACATGTCTCAGTAATTGCAGTGGCTATAGAGAAAAGAATAGAAGAAAGAAACTTCTCTCGGTGCATCAGCTGAACCCAGACATAACAGAATGCTGAACCAGTGAACCAAGGGCACTTGGGGAAACAACCAAGATAATGCCAGATTACAAAGAATAAAAGAAAGCCATCTCATCCAGCTAGGCAAAGGGTGGGATCAGAACCACTGTCTCAAGGAAGGCACCAGCTTAAAAGATGATGATTCAGCATGTGGACTAATTAACAGGAGAAGCAAGAGAATCATTTAACCAATAGAAGATAGAATACTATTTAATAAGAGAACAATGTGATTTGTAGACAATGAACACTATTGCCTTTGTTAGCTAAAATGTGTAAATAGTGAAAAGTTTTTATAGTCAGTGTGCTGGCTTTGTGGATTTGCCATCCAGAGCCCTTTTCTGCACAGAACTATATATAAATTAAATGCCTCGACTCTTTGCGTGGCCTCTTGCACACAGAATGAGAGAATGTGTTCTGGGACAACAGGATTTTGTTTTCATGAGAACAGCACAAAATTCTTCTAAGGGGTATTGATTCTGACTTCTGAGGTTGTCACAAAGCTTCCAAACATGTTTGTTACTGTAAGACATGGGAAGTGATCATTTTTTTCCTCCTCCTCCATTTCTGGTGAAGAGAAGCGAAGTGAGAGGCCAGGAGTGTGATCAGCCTGCAGCTGCAGCACAGGCGGGCACCTGCTGGTGACTCTGGTGCCCTGGCACCCCATGGGGTGTGCTGCAAGTGTTCCTCACTGAACATCTCTGCTGCTCTTCCACTGTTTGTGTCATGTGTTTGGGAGCCAAGTGAATGTGATTTTTGTTCCATTTCTCATAAAAGGCCTTGTGTTGACAGTGCAGGGTCATATATTGCCCTGTTTCAGTAACTGTCTAGCGGTAAAGTGTTTATTGCCTGAGCTGTTTGAGCTTAACCTCTGGAAATGCTGTGTATGGTACAGACCTGACAAACATACATAGTGTGTAGAAAACAAAAATCTTCATGCCATTTGGGGCTGTGGAATGATATTGTGCAATTTTCAAAGTAGATAGCAAAGAGTAAGAAGGAAGCGGGCTCTGAAAAGAAGACGAAAACTAGCTTTCCATGTGGACTCTCAGACTCTCATGAGTATCATTGTCCTACTAACAAAGGAATCAACGTGCTCCTGAAAAACTATACCACTCACATTCCCCCCAGCCCTTCTGCAATCTGCTGGAGGAATGCTGACAATATTAGGGTCCAAGAACCACTGGAAGAGTGAACATAACACCAGACAAAAGGGGTGGTTAACAAGAAAATTTTTTTTTTTGTTACAAAAATCTGGGTTGTCTTAAGTAGTTGGGCATAGTCAGCAGAGATTCATGATTTGTAAATCAGCCCTGCCTGGCCTGACTGCTTTGTATGACAAAATACTCGGATTTTCAGATTACAGGACAGTAATAGGTTTTCTTTGATTTTATCAAGGCTTTCAACATTGTCACCCACAATACTCTCATATCCAAGTATTTGGGTATTACAGAGTGGATGAGTGGACAACTAAATTGTAAAAAGACAAGTTGGATGGTCAGGCTCACAGAGTGGTGGTTAGTGGGGTTGACTTTCTCTACCTGATAAGGAACAGGCAAGTTCTTGCAAGGATACTGCAGTGATCTGTCTGGTACACATCCTATTTAATACCTAGCAGTGACTGTGAGGAGATTATGAAATGTGCCCTCATCAAGTTTGTAGATGATACAAAACCTAAGGATCAACCAGTATGCTGAGTGTCCAGGTTGCCCTTCAGAACAACCTAGACAGGCTGGAGGATGGGGCCAACGGAGAGCATTTTGAAAGTCATCAGTGACAAATGCAAAGTCTTGCACCTGGGAGAGAAGAGGTCCTGGCATCAGCAAAGGCTGGGGACTGTGGGAAGCCTGTCCAGGGAGCAGTTCTGCAGAAAAAGAGCTGGGAGGCAGAAAGCTGATCAGGAATCTGCGTGCAACAAAGACAACACCACCCTAGGCTGTATTCCCTTCTAGTCAGCACTGTTTAGATCTAGACCACTGCATCCAGGATTGCATACCTCGAATACAAGAAAGATATTAATGAACTGGAGCAAGTTTATCAGAGGCCCATCAAGCTGTCAGGGCTGGACCACTTGCCATATGAAGAGGTGCTGAGGGAAATGGGCTTGTTCAGGGAGGGAAGAGGTGGCTGGGGGAAACTAAAACCAGCTGGTCAGTACTTAGAGGGAAGCCATGAAGAAGATGCAGTCAAGCTCTTCACAGCATTGCCGGTTGGAAGAAGAGATGTGGTAGACATATATTTATGCAGGAGAGACTCCATCTGGGAATAGAAGTTTTCTCCCCATGAAGGAAATCAGTGAAACAGGTTTCCAGAGAGGTAGAACAGTCTCCATCCTTGGTAATTTTTGAGACCTGACGGGATAAAGCCCTGAGAAACCTGTACTGATCTCATTGCTCACTCTGCTTGCAGAGGTTTGGATGACAGAGGCTGAGTTTTCTTCCATTCGCAGTTATCTATAATTAGCACAATTTACTGTTATTTGTTGAGGAGTTGCTTCCTTTGATAACTTTTCATCAAGTCAAATGGACCAGTTTTGCCACTCTTAATTCTTTAAGAAACGTACAGAATACCCTTCTGAAATTTCTAAAGCAATTATTGGAGAAAACTGATGAAAGTCATGGAATGTATCATTCTTAGTAGCTTTTAGTGATGATCAGTTTTTTCACAATATTTGTGATTTTAAATTTGTATTTCTAGTTTGCTGTCCTTTCTTGCTGAAAGTCTCTAGATAGACATACAATTGGTTATTAGGTGATTTCAGTACTTTAATTAACTATTATCTCTAATTGTGTTTACAAAAGCTCAAGACAAAAAAACCTTCTCTAATAGGTATGGGAATGTTGACATAATTGTGCATTAATAATGTTGTTAATTATATTTTGCACAAGAGTGGCATCCCTAGACACCAATCAGGATTATATTTTGCTAGGCAGCAAGCAAACAGAAGGGTTCTCATGCAGCACTAATTTGGCATTGTGGAAGTTTCACAGAAGGAGAATGATGGAGGTTTAAAACATGGATTTGCATGTGCCTAGTCCTCAAATCCCATAAGGGGATATCAAAAACTACCAAAGGATGGCTTAATGGTTTACAAGGGTATTGACATCTGACAAAAACATAATGCCATTTCAGTAGAGGAAGATGCTTTGACATGGATTGATTCTTTTGTTGGTTTTTCTTTTTCCTTTTTCCTGTAAGAATTGAAAAATTTCAACAAAATAGCAGCTTGTCAAAGCAGGAAATTTGCTACAGAAAAAAATGCTTTGAAAAGAGTTGTTCACTTCTGTCTTGTAACTAAATTCTGGAAGGTGGAATGAGGGAGATGAGCTGTAAGGCCTGTACTAATCCTCAATGTAAAGCTCCTGATGTTTGTGTGCACAAGAACAGAGAAGCACTGACGAATAAAAAGAAAACTCTTTAAGACTAAATTTAGAGTTGCAATAAAATCATGTGTGACTGACATCTTCCCTTTCTGCATGGAACTAAGAGACAGAGCCTACATATGCCGGATGTTAATAAGCAATTTATTCTGCAAGCAGTGAATTGTGTCTTGTGCAGCCTTAAAAACTCCATGGGAATGCAGCAGGTGTCATACATTGAATAATAGATGTATACTTGAAAGTAAATACTGTCTCTTCCAAACAACAAATTCTTCCAGAGGCCAGAAGTCAGCCAGATGAGCCGTAAGAGATCCATTCTGCTTACTTTCAGTATATTTCACAGACATCTTTTTCCTGCTCATTATATTTCTCACCCTCCTGTAAACATTTGAAAAAAGCTGACAAAGATAAATGCAAAACATGCTATGTTCAGCAAGCTTTGTAAAACAGTCCTTGAGGTGTAAGGATGTACTAGCACAGACTGAAGAAAAAAGAGTTTTCTTATACAGAAATGAAAGTTACTACCTGTAATTAGTTTCTGAGGCTGTACTTTGATATGCTCATAAATTAGTATAGTCACTGGAAAGAGATGGCTACTCTTACCTCCTTTATGCCCCCATCTATTTATTTTCACTCTCTGACAACATATTTAATACTAATACAACATATTTGCTTGCTTTTCAGAAGGCCAGGGCTTGAGCTGGTTTACTGCATGCCTTCATAGACGCAAATGCTGGCCTAGTGTGAAGAGGAGGGAGACTAGAACAGAAAGAGGAAGACAACGTGAAGACAGAGTCTCTTTTTACCAGGCACAGTGGAAAAATAAATGCACGTTAAAACTACAGATCATCAGTAAAAAAGTATGACACAATTTGGGACCAAAAAATATGCAGATCAGAGCAAAGAACAGAAGCATAGTTTTATTTCCTTAGAGGTGTTTGTTGAAGAGGCTGCAGTTATTTTATACACTGAGGTACTGGCCAGTGATATTGGCCTCCAGAACCACTGTTCCCCCCCATACTTTCCTTACACTCTCTCCAGTACCACACCATGAGGTGCTGCAGTGGGAAACAGGTACGAATTACAGTCATCTGTCAGTAAAAGAAGAATAGCACTCCTTTATTTTTTAAAGCCAAATCAGTTCCTCGCTCTAGGCTGCAAGGTGGACCCATAAAGGACTGTGTTGGCATAACCAAGGGTCCTGTATTGGACCACAGAATGGGTGAGCATAATTTGATAGGCTTAAATCCCAGCTTTTCAAAACTGGATTGACTACAAAAGTTTCTTTACTCCCAGTATGTGAATGTCTTGTTTTTTCATCAGAGAGAAAGAAACTGGAAATTAATGTATGAAAAAAAACTAGAAAGTGCTACAAGAAATAAAAGAATATGCTCAGATGACAGGGAATGTGTTATGTTTTAATAGCCTTTCAATATCAGCCTTGTAAATTGCAATCTTCCCCACTGGATTTTATATTAGGATTAAAAAGAATAAGAAATGTATTAACACCAATCTTAGTAACAGCCTGAAAAAGTATATTTCAGTTCAAGTAACTCCTATACCAAAATAAATGCCAAAAAGATGAAAAATATGTATTTTATTTCAATTTTATTGTATAATTTAAAATATTAACTTCAATTACTCTTAATTTAAAATATGGAAACAATTAAAATATCAATATTCAGTAAGATATTGTAAAGCTCTACTGTCTTGAAGTGTCTCACATACTGTCTAGATAAATATTCCACTTATATGTGGAATATTTATCTTGGAGGAGTCAACAGAAGATCTACAGCTACTCTAGAGGTTACTTGTAAAACAAAAGTAATTTGATGGGAGCACTGTAATTAATATGTACTGCTCAATTTTATTCACTTAAAACCAGAATTCTTGGTCTTTGTTTTCTGTAGGATGCTGATGTGTAATCAATTTCTCTATCTGGGCCATCCATGTATCTCTAAGATAATCACAGATCTATACTGTTCCCACATCACACGTAAAACTTTGCTGGATTTTACCATATTGCTCTAAGAGTGGGCTCCATGGTAACAAACAGATTTTCTTACTGCACTTAGGTAGCTTTATGCCTACAATGAAAAAATAACTGTTTTATGTTACCAGTATGGGTTTTTCTGAAACCTCATAGATATACTGCGAGACATTTTGCATGTCCAGCCAATCTCTTGCCACAGTTCTAGGTAATGTGAGCCCAGGCTGATGTAGTTAGCTAACCTAATGACTCTTAATAAATTTATGCATAAAATGTAACATATATATATACACCAAACTGGTGCTGGTGATGGCAATTAGCATGCCAAGGACTCAGTGCTGGATAACTTGAACATCGTAAATTTTCTTGTTAGATCGGCTTTTCTTTTCCTTTCCTATACTTAATTTTGTGACTCCCCCATCCTCTAATTCCCAGCTTTCACAGCACCTAATATTGTCCCAGTCTCTGTTCAATCCTGTGGGACTGGGAGTGAGGATGTAGGATCCCCTGCAGGGAAAGGAGTGAGAGAGAGATTAGTGAGTGATCATCACTGCCCCTCCCGCAGCACTGCTCTGCAGCTGTAAGCCAGGTGCCCTGAACACAGCTGCTCTTACCCTCCCTCTCAGCACTAGTTTTCAGCATCTCCCCTCTTGCTTTGTTTTTATCCACCTCTTCTTATGCAGCCCAGGCTCTAGGGAGCATTTTTGTTCTTGCTCTTGCCTTTTTGGCAGGTTACTAGGAGTAAAGTACATCTGGCATCAACCCTCTCCCCAAAGAAAAACTCTTCTCACTCTTTGCCCATAACATGTCCTAGGAAGAAAGATATTCTCCAGTAGGAGGATATCTGGCTGCAAATTACCTTCCAAAAGATGAGCTTCTAAACTCATGTGAGAACTGATAACAGCTATAGGAAGCATTTTCTGTGATGTTCGAGATGTTATGGGAGTCAAGGGAATACACACAGGAAGTGATGTAGCTCCCTACCCCATTCTCCAAATGCCCTGCAGAGGTTGTGTAGGTGGTGCTGAATACCACAGCAGGGGATGTGGATGGCAGGAATAACCAGAAATGTCTTGCATTAAGCAGCATCTTGGGGAGTACGCTTGAACAACAAATTGTCCCTAGCAGTTCATAGTGGTTATTTTCTCACAGTATTGGAATTAGTCAGAATAAAGCATAAGCGAATGCATTACAATGTAATTATGATGTTTCCTAGCTTAATGACTAAGATTTTTTTCAAGAATGAATGCTTTTTAAAAGAAGAAAACATGATTCCATTAGTTTGATTCATTATATGTCACCTACCATAGAAATTGCTTCTCTTACTGTTTTGTTGAGACCAATAGCATATTCATGGTTGAAGAATAGTTTTTGGAAAGCATCTTGCCATCAGTTTCCAGGAACCAAAAATAGGAAACTGAACCATTTCTTTTACCTGTAAATGTAAAAGGAAATTTTAACAAATTTCCTGGTCATGCCTTCAGTCATCGAGACCTTTTCTGCTGGATCAAAATACTTTTCAAATATATTATTTTCTTTCTAAAATATTACTTATTTACTGATGTAAAACAGAATAAACAAACTAAATCGCATGGTTGTTTAATGCAAGTAATGCATTTTCTCTGTTTTATTATGGCTTCATTTTTATGCCTATCTTATTTTTTTCCACTCTTTTACTGATGAAATATGGTGAACGGAACTGTCATAGTAGCTTCATCAATGATTACCAGTCTTTCCAAAGATGAAGCATTGTCTCCTTCCCTTTTTCAATTGTTCTCCTGTGTTTATATTCAAAGATTCAATTAGGTTTTTCTTCACTCCTGCAAGGTACCAGAACATATTAGTCCACTGGTTTACTGCAAAGTACACATGATGTTGAAGCTAGCAACACTTTTCAGTATCTGCTTTTTAGTAATTCCTTGTATAATGTTGAGATTTGTTGCATTAAAGAAACTTAAAGGGGCAATCCCAACAAAGACATTCAGACCACTCTGTGTGACCTGTCTGTCATCATTATTAGCTGCTCTTAGTTCCTCAGGCATACTTATACCTCGTTAGAGTCATAGAACCGTAGAATGGTTTGGGTTGGAAGGGACCTCAATGATTATCTGGTTCCAACTCATCTGCCATGGGCAGGGACACCTTCCACTAGACCAGGTTGCTCAAAGTCGCATCCAACCTGGCACTGAACGCTGCCCGTGGATGGGGCATCCACAGCTTCTCTGGGCAACCTGTTCTGGTGTCTCACCACCCTCACAGCAAAGAATTTCTTCCTAAAATCTAGTCTAAACTCACACTTATTCAGTTTAAAACCCTTCCCTCTTTTCCTATCACTTTCTGCCCTTGCAAAACACGTTGAAGAGATTTCCCAGCTATCCTCGAATTACTTGCTTCAAAATCAGAAGCTAAACAGCCACTGACACAGTATCCCTATGCCCAATTACAAAATCTCTTCAGAGATGCAAGGCATTTACTTTAGGAACAGTAATGAGAATCTAGATATGTTGCTTCTAGGATGTGAGCTGGTAATCCTTGATGGCATTTCATTCTGCTGAGTATATATATCTTTAATGTCCTATGAAAATTCTTAAATAAATTTGAATTTTATTCTAGATCATGGATCACTGGGCCTACAACCATCAAATTGAAAATTTATGTAGGAAAATATTATTTGACAATGATTCCCCACTGTATTCTGAGATACACTAGTCAATTCTTAACCCACATAAGTTAAAAAGTATTTTTATCTCTCATCTTTTAAACCGACAGTGGTGCAATTCACTAGTTCTCCAGCTCATTACCCAGTGAATATTGTTTACTGCAACAGCTTAAGTTAGTTGTAAATCACATGGGATTAGATTTCACTAATATGATCTCTATTTTAAAGATAGAGAGCCTTGAAAGTAACATGGGTAAAATTAATAATTAAATATAATTAATCGGACATTTTCCAACTGTTTGAAAAATTAATTTGAAGCAAAGATCGTTTAACTGCTTTAGAAATAAATAGAAATGGATATGTGAGTACACATTCATGTGCATTTACTATATTAGTGCATACTGCTGTGCAGTAACTTTACATATGACCTTGAAATTTGCTGCAATTAATGGAGAAAGGGAAAGAATCTTGGGACAGTTTGTGCTTCTTTTTATAAGAACAGCACTAAATTCTTATGAATAGGTGTAAACCCCCATTGTTTTCAAGTCCATTTTATGTGTTCATAAATTAAGTAGTACTTTTGCTGTAAAGGGACATTTACATTTAATTGTGTCTCATAACAGCAAGATCTAGTACTGTTTCCCTGGGCAAATACTGCTAGTTACTTTTCCATCTCTTGATGTGTGTATTGAGATCATTATGCTTCTGCCTTTTTCAAAATTTATTGAATAAGTTGGATATAACTAAGGCAGATAAGAAAGAGATTATAAGGTCCTGAGAAAATAATAGTTTTTTATTCCTAGGTACACCAAAATGCTTTATAGTGTTTTCAAAAGGGGCACCGAATTGGACCAGATGAACTGCTCTTTCTAGAGTTGAACTAGATTAGGAAATAATTGCCTCCAGCTTCTTGCTGCTTTCCCGCCACAAAATATTGCTCATTGAGGTGTGCCATCATCACTTGACTTCTCCTTAATCTCCTGTTCTTGTCTCAGCAGGTTTATTAACTTGGACACAGAATCACTCTGAGAATGTCTGATGAATTTCTGATTTTGAAGCAAGGCATTCACTGCTTGCTGGTGAATCCTTGCACCATATTCTTCTATACAGCATAAATAAACCTCAAGGTTGAGCAGTGGCAGGCAGGTGTTGACGAGGATGGAAGAGTCATACAAAGTGATGAACTCCTGGTTACTCGATATGCCTTTTCTCAGTACAGTATTTTCAGAGAACCAAGGTACAAACAGCCACACACACAGATGTGTTATGGATTTCAGGAGAGAGGAATATCAGATTATGCAGTAGCAAGCAGCTGGAGCAGAAATATCTTAATTCGTACTACTTATGATCAGAACAGTATGCCTTCAACCACTGTCTGTACCATGATCTGTTTCCTTCTACCCTCATGCTGGTGTAGTTAACTAGCAGTTGTTTCAGTAAAAACCTATCTTTTATTCCAGTTTCAAAGATCAAGATCATTCATAAGGAGTACAGATATATTGATGCAGTTACATATACGTTAGGGCATTTGTGGAGATGGTTAAGTTCTTTAAAATATAGTATCTCTACAAATAGAACTATACAGATAGAAATGTTGGTAAAATATGAAAATACATACTTAAGGTAACTGAGGAAATGACCCCCTAAGTAAAATTCACCTTTAGTAAAAACAACTGCAGAAGACTCTGCATGTCTAAAGTTCCAGTTAAAATTAAATGAGTATTTAGTAGAAGCTGCACAGTGAAAGTTTCACGATTTTTTTCTAAAATTCACTCATTTTAAACATAACAGGAAGGAACAATTTTATTGTTATGCTGGAGAACAAGAATATGTGAAGGACAAGAATAAGACTTTATGTCAATATAGAAATCAGTTGTGGGATGATATTTGATGGACTACTTGTCCGCAAGCAAACAAAAGATGACAAGTCAATTATTTCAAGCTACTGCCAAAACATCAAAATATGAAGCAAGGGCATGTAAATAAAGTACAGCCTATAAGAGATGGCAATTAAACCCCTCTCTACTCAACACTGGTAAGGCATCAGGTGGAATTTTTAAACATTTTTGGGCCTTGTGCATCTGTGAGCCTATGAGGCCTACCTATAGAAAAGTGATCCCATAGAAAACATTCAGAATGAAAAAGAACTCAGATGAATTGCAATTTTTTAGTCCTGAGAAGATCGAGAAGGTTTAGCCAAAACCATGGAAACAGGCAAAGAATATGGGAATACTGTATTTTCCATGTCTGCTGTGGAAGAATAAGGAGGTTTGGTCAGCTCTGTAGCAATGAGGATTAACATGAGACAAACTTTCTAACAGTACGTTTGGAGGAGCACCAAGATCTGAGGTATCTGTGCAATTGTCATACTGATGCACTTGAAGAGTAGATCAGATGAGTGCCTGCCCAACATTACAGCCATCCAACTGCTCCTGCCTCAGAGTGGAAGGCTGAACTAGAGGATTTGTGCCACAGGTCTTTCATTCCTGTGGTACTGAAATTCCCGCTGTTGTCTACAATTATTATGGTCTTTTGTTCCCTATGTCTTATAGGTCCCCATTTGTCTGTGCTTCCTTCATTTATGATCTGTAGACTTTGCACAGTACCCTGCACTGAGATCCATGGATGCAGTAGGAGCCATGATCTCCAGATAAACCAGGCTCAGCCCTGCTTCAGCAGGATGATCATCAGACCATGCCCTCTGGGCTCCCTCTCCCCACCCACCTCAGCACAGCTGGGATGTTCATCTATGAAAGGGAAAGAGCTGAGCTGCTCTGTGGTGGGAAAGACATCAGATGAACTCAGATGATTTCCCGTGTACCTATACACAGGAGGTCTCACACAAATCACACTGCAATAAGTAGAAATGGAGTTCAGTAAGGGTGGGTCAAATCCACAATAATTTTTTTGCCAGGAAAGAAGGATGTTGTCCTCTGCTTTGTTTTGGTGAGGCACTTTTCATCACAAACAATGTCTTTTTTATGCTTTATTTCTAGAATGTGAAAGGCACAGAATCATGCCTTTCTTCTCCTTAGCCAAAACTCAGTGCATATGTGCCAGGAAATCTCAGTACTTTTATCTCTTCTTTGTTGTTGTTGTTGTTGTTGTTGTTGTTGTTGTTGTTGTTGTTGTTGTTGTTGTTTTGTGGGTACCTTTTACCCTAACAACAAAGACTAGTCTTGGTTTGATGCTAAGCTATAATTAAATAGACTCCCTGCCACTCAGTTCCTTTCAATGAGCCTAACTGTTACCAATAGCATAATATAAATAATTTCAGATTCAGTCTCCAAAGCAGCAGCCTGAAGGGATCATGGCTAACATATCTTTGCATATTTAGTGAAACAAGCATACACCACTTGGGACGGAAAGTATCTTCTTTGGCTACATGAAGCAGTCTAGACAGTGGCGTTCTGCATAAAATAGTCTGGGAAGTAGTCTCAAAAGATGTTTTTTAATGTTTTCGATGTGTACTGATAAAATACCTTTAGACATGGATGTGCTCCATAGTTCTTGTCAGGATAACACTGATTTTAAATTCACCTTCTACATTAGTTCAGAAAGGAAAAAAATCCTATTTAGGAATAAAAGAGAAAAAAGTAATGTTGATCTATACTTTTCCTTAAAACTCTGTGCCTCAGTTTTAAGTTATCACGACTCACCAAGTATAGCAATTTCACAGTGGTTTGACTGAATACAGTTGATATTACCCCCTCACTCCCTCTTCATTCCATCATTTATTCCCTTAATAGTTTCACCTCTAGCAATTTTTACCTCCGCAATTTCATATGAATGCCATTTATAATAGCTACATACCAAGTGGATGACCCTGGAACTTAAAAGACGAACTAATTCTTCTGTGCGCACAACTGTGAGATGATACCCAATGGGATTAAAGAGAAAAATGTATATTAAAATATCATAAAGTATCGAAAACAGTGTCAAACAAATGGTAGCTGGTTGCACAGCTTACTGCGAATCACAAGCCAGTTGTGTCTTGGTTATTATACACATGGACAGAGTTTAACACAGCCTTTTTCTTTTTTCTGTAGAGTTCATAATAATTTCAGTGAGTGCTGATAACTTCCTCTGTCTTTTTTATCTGAAGCTTGTCATTCCATAAAGTGAAGTTAGAGAGTATCTTGGCAATGAGAAACACAGCTTTGTTTAAAATAATAAAGTTTGTTCCCAGATACAGGATCAAATTTGTAAAGATGCAAGTTGGCTGCAGTCTGCACAATGCAGATCTGAACTTGATCTGCTCATTATTTATGTATGCAGAAATATTCAGTTAATTGTACATAAAGTGGTGCTCTGAAATGTACATACCTCATGAAATTTTGGCCAATGACATCTATATTCTACAGACACTATTGAGAAATCTGAATGTCCCATTTGGGTCTGATGTTACACAGCTTAAGTATTCAGACGGATCCTATTTATTTCTGTTGAATCTGTAAATATTGTGCTTAGAGCGCAGATAAGCAGACAGTGATATTTAAAAGAGGATTGACAGTGGTTGGGGATCTGCATTGCCAGCACCAGCTTGTCACTCTGACTGCTCTTTTCTCGTCATTGCTGAACTCCTGCTTCGGCTTGTTTCACAAAGGGCAATTTAGAGATGAACCCAAATATGAAATGTCTGTGTAGAATGTCTTATGAATTAGGCAACCCAGAGAGATTTTAGGTATACCTTACATGGCTCCAGGTATATCCACTCTAAGCCTCTATCCTTTGTGTTTCTTTTCCTTTCACTCACATTATTCACTTCAGAAATTTAGGTAGACTTGTTTCCTTGCTTTGTTTATTCTTTTAACTCATGTCGGGATTCCTGTCCACACAACTAGTCTTCTACATACTATAAGAATACACATGTCAAAAACCTCAATAGAAGATAATGCTCATGGGACTTGTGAGGTCCATGAGGAAGATTGTCAGTAGTCACAGACTGTCATAGAGAAGACATACATATTTGGATATAATGTTCCATCATATTTAATTTTTATCAGCCACCTCCAGCTGTGTGTTCACTCACCCTGAATAAGGCCTTAAGACCAAACACTAGGCACAGAATATTGTAAGATTTTTCCTATTTGGTCACATCTACAGCCTACCTCCTTCAGTGCCTGAAACTGGCACTAGTGCCCAGTGTTCCATGATGGAGGAAAATGTCTAGAGCATGAAACTGTAGTTTTAATTATAGTCCTGAATGTGTATACGAAGTAGAGACCAAGTGGTTTCTTATGCCAAAAAAAAGCTGTGTAGTGTAGGTCTGCTGAGAGCGACAGGGAAAAACCAATGTATTTATGCTCTAGGTGTGGGAAGGAGTATGGACTGATGAAATAGCAACCGTGAAGGGTTGCCTTGCCTGACAACTAAATATGAGTCAGCAGTGTCATGCTCTTGCAAAAAATAGTTTCTCTTCTGGTAAGTCCTGACAGGAGATCTGATGTGTAAGAGGTAGGATAACTAGTAAAATAGCACCAGAATTACCGTGTCCATTTTCTGCATACCAAGCTTTAATTTCTGAGAAACAATTTCAACTGGCTGAAATACTTCGAATAAGATAAAATCACTAGCAAAAGCATGACCTGTGTAGAAATCTTGAAGCATTTTCAGGGGTTTTATCTGGGAAAGAGAAAACATGTGGAGGAATGAAACGATAATATTTTAATGCATAAAGCAGAATGACCTCAGCAAATCAGAGGACTGGACAATCGCCAGCCATATGAAGTTCGACAAGGGAAAGTGCCGGGTTCTGCACCTGGGATTGGGCAACCCTGGATGTACAGACAGACTGGGGATGCAGAAAGATGCTGCAAAGCAGTGCCACAGAAAGAGGCCTGGGGGTCCTGGATGATGGAAAGTTGAATGTGAGTCAGCAGTGCCCTGGCAGCCAGGAGGGCCAACTGTGTCCTGGAGGGCATCAGGCACAGCATCGCCAGCCGGGCAAGAGAGGGAATTGTCCCGCTCTGCTCTGCACTGGGGCAGGCTCACCTCAAGTGTTGTGCACACTTCTGGGCACCACAATATAAGAAAGGTGTTAAACTATTAGAGAGTGTACCAAGGAGGGCAACAAAGATGGTGAAGGGCCTTGAGGGGAAGCCGTATTAAGAGCAGATGAGATCACTTGGTCTATTCNAGAGGTGCTAACCTTGCCCGAGACCCCGTGCAGGGGCCTTGAGGAACACGCAGCAGCTTGTCCCACTCAGCACCAGAACCTGCAGGCGCAATAATTTTAAACAGGACCTGAGGGAATGGCCTGAAGCTGTGTCAGGAGAGGTTTAGGTTGCATATCAGAAAAAGGTTCTTCACCCAGAGTGTGGCTGGGCACTGAAACAGCTCCTCAAGGAAATGGTCACAGCACCAAGCCTGACAGAGTTCACGAGGTGCTTGGACAATGCTCTTGGGCACATGATGTGACTCTTGGGGATGGTCCTGGCAGAGCCAGGAGTCGGACTTGATGATCTTTTGGGTCCTTTCCAACTCAACTTATTCTGTGATTCTGTGATTTTTTTTAATAAATCAGAGATGACTAACATTTTCATGATTGCCAGAGACAAAAGAAGCTGTTATTTTAATAATCAGTATGCTCCTGGTTTTGAAATTCTTGAAAAGTCTCTGAGCCTGGTTTTCCTGTGTCTCTGTGCTATGTGTACAGGAGCTGGAGGCTGGAAAGAGGAGAGGAGGTTGTAAACAGGTTATTAGTCATAGGCAGTTGTCCTTCTTGCAAGGTACTCATACTGGGTTTTTTCCATTAGTCTTTCCATGGAACAACGAAGAAAAAACTTCCAGTATGTGGTTTGGGTTTCTAAGCCCACTGGAAGATTAGTCACAACTAAAGAATTTCATTATTACCATGGCTTTATCTTAGCTATTGAAAAGCTTTGATGATTTTTCTTGCACTGAGTTTACCATGAGAAGAGTGGCAAATGTTTTGTGCGCTTGGCAGAAATTCGTTTGGGAGAAGATTTCACTGTGTGATACAAACCTTTTATATAACTTTTCTAGGTTAACAAATTTATTGGATGTAGGAACAGATGGATTAGGGTTATAGTAAGTGTAGATATATCTGGGTTTATGGAATAATAGTCCTCTCTGTCTGGGTTTATGAATTAATAGCCCAAAAACTATGCACTAAACAAAGACCATTGTCAATAGGGCTATAGATTGAGGGGGATATCAGTGACGGTGAGATAACCCAATACTGAGGCTCTGATTTTAGTGACTGGAGAAAAAAAGCTGTGAGACTGTGGGTGGAGAGACATGATATTAGAAGACAAGTTGTGCAAAGACCAACAAAAAGTGGAGCAGCACAAGAACGAGAGAAAGGTGAGAAATGTGCTTGGGTTCCCAAAGAAACGCCCACCACCCCAATGGCCCGGTGTCTCCACCAGAGAACCTGGTGGGAAGACACGTGGAACTGACTCATTGTTCTCACCTTCAAAGGAATACTAACCCAACATTTAGATAAACAGGTAACTGAGAGTAAGCACCTTCATGCATGTTTTAAATGTACAGCCTGACTTTCAAATATGCTGGTAACGTGCAGAGTTTTCTTGAAAATGATTTGATGCTTAAAATCATAAAGGAATCTAGAGAATATTTTTAGCACTTGATTATTTGTTTCAGGTGTTTAAGTTTAGTCTTTTAGCAAGGACTTTAAAATAGAAATGCTCTTGAGCTAAGCTTCTGTTCCTAATGAATTGCACTGTTATATTTGCATTTTATTTAATGTACATTCTGAATGTCCGAAGCTAGGAAAATATGATCTTTCTTGAATCTGAAACATCTCAGGTGATATTATTGCCAAGCACAATAATGTTGAAATAGCCTGGATGCTTTCTTTCACTAAATTCCTCCACAATCAGGTCAAGATGACTCAGCATTCCAAGTAAACCTGGTTTGCGATACTATAGCACAGAGGAGCAAGCTGACCCTGGGCTGTCAGCTCTGTCACAGGTAATGAAACTTCAGGATGCTTGGATAAGGAGTAGAAGATGGCTTTAGGGAGATAAGCTTGTTGCTGATATTACTATAAGGAGTGGTTATGAACTGGTTATTAAAATTATCAGAGAGATGCCTCTGTCCGAATAAAGGTGCAAACAAGACCATATGCCAAAGTCAGTAGTATGGATTTCATTTAATAGCGAAAGTGAGTGTGAGAGAGAGACAGAGAGAGAGAAAGAAATGGAAAAGTAGGGGAAAGGGAGAAAGAGAGTGAGAGAGACAGATTAAGAAGAAAATATCACTAGTCTGTGGATCCCGACAGCATCCTGTTGATCCTCTTCTTCTCGTCTTCCTAGTGGTCAGGATTCCCCAAAACCATAGAGTTCAATGGATTAATATGCAGTTGGGCCACGTGGGAATGCCCAGGTACCTCTTCTTGGAGGCACAAAGACTTGCATCACTTTGCATCACGCGCAGTTGTCTGGTGCAAAGCCTCATATTTTTATACAGAGTTCAGGAATAAACTTACGGGAAACAAAATACACACCCTCCAAAATGCTCAATACATTTGTATTAAAATCTGGATTAAAAAATTTCACTCAGTTGAAACTGGGTTTTATACCACTCTGTTATTTAGAAACATTAAAAAAATTCACTGTTACAGGTAAGTTTTCAAATAGATTTAATCTGAGACATTTTGCTAAGGAAATGGCACAAATTTATGTTACGTCATGTGTATTCTATTTAATATCTTCTTTGTGTCCTTAGAGCTACCTATGAGCTGCTAATTACCGGAGTGTGCATTTCTGCAGTCTAGGCAGCAGTAAGGAAGCTGGGAAAATTGAGTTCTACAGACATGCACCGTGTACTACTGTAGGCAATAAAGTCACATAAAATAATAACCAGTTTTCACTGCAATACCTCAAAGCACTTTGCAGTGATAGTGTTTTCGTGTTCACTTTTTCTATCTCCAGTGCAACCTCCACTTTGAAATGTGGGGACTTAGCTGAACGATAAACATTGTGAGCATAACAACAGAGATAACTTCTCTTGAACTAAGGCAGGAACTGCTTCTCTTTTTTCCTTTGGTTAGAGAAAGCTGAATGTAAGCTGGTTAAATGGAGTTTTGAAAGCCAACCATTATAGCTTTTAGAACTATTTTCTTGTGAAATTGAAACTGATTACAGGTAAGAGTCCTTTTGTTTTTCTGTCAGTGATAGTTCTTGTTTTTGCAGCATGGTGAGATAGCTCACTCTCATTTCTTAAATAATTTAGAAGGAAATTTAAACTCCAACAGAAAATTTTAGAAAGAGCTAGCTTCTGAACAGTATTGCAACATCTTCTGTGTTCTTAAATAACTCTAGGCTGATCTATTTTCTTGTACTTGCTTAGTCCCCTTCATTTCTGAAAGCAGTTTTGTTTTTTTTTTCCTTGTCATGGGAATGAAGTGATTTCCATTTTCTAAGTAAATATTCTTCATTAAAAGAACTCTTCAGTCTAAATCTGTCGTGTCTATGAGAATAAATTGGGTTCCCCTAGAGAATTTTTCCAGCTTTCTTACTATCAGTTTAAAATTGCTGAGTTTACCCTGTCATACTTGATAGGACTCTTTCACCATGAGTTTCTGGTTCTGACTCAGATATAAAATAAAGCATTTTCTATCTTTACCTTTTCCTGTAGATTAATCTGGCAGAAATGGAACTTGGAATTTTCATAATTTAAGTCACAGAAATGGTTTATTTATCAGGGTTGCCCTGCAGAACACTCCGGTCATTACAACTGTATTGTAATTTCAACACGTTTCTCAAAAAATTCCATCCTGTCCAAGATATTACAGGACCACTTTTAGCATCAATGTGATGTAGAATTGCAGCTCACAAAATTGATTGTCCTGGAGTGATTACAGCTGCAAGGTACTCTGCAGCTCCAGCTTATGAGCTCTAAACACCCTTGATGTTATCAGTGGAGGGACATCTACCTGGCTTGTTGCGGCTGCTTTCATGTATGCGGACTACTCAGAGCAATCTGACTTGCAGAATACTCCAAAACTGGTGATCAATATTCAAGCCCCTTAGTAGGAGATGGCTTCCTGTCCTTTTGGAGGCAGGGCTGAGAGGGAGAAAAGCGATTTCCTGAAGTGCTCACTGTATGCCACTTCTAATCATTAGTGATTGTTTCAGGGTTTCATTGAAGGAATCTAGGGACTGGCCTCCTTGGATCAATCCATGAACACATCAGATGTACAAAAATATACTTTTTTTTTTTGGTCTTTCAGACTTCAGAAATATACTGTAACCTGTTTTATGACTATTGTTACATGTAAAATTTTTCTTTCTTTTATGACATATTTTCCAGGAAAGGATGTCAGGGCCCCATGTGCACCCACAAGCTCTGCAACACCCCTCTCTGAGGAGTCTGGCTGTCTATGCTCACAGTGCAGCTGTAACCCATATCATCCCGTTGGGAGATAAGCTGGGAGCTACAGAGATGTTTGGCTGTAACTGTGCTGCTGGTTGACTTTGGTTTCTGTCACTGGCCTGCACAGCTCTTCTTGTTTGAGTGTTGTGAATGTGTCCTTGTGTTGGAGGGGACAGTGCCCTGACTGCCTCATTGTCACTTCCCCTTTCCCTTGGGGAGCAATACATACTAACAGCTATTTATTAACTTATTTTCATTATTATGATTCCACTAAGTACAATAGAGATATACAGGGTATCAGAAGCAGTTCAGGGTAGCTCAAGGTTAAATCTGGACATGTTTGTCCATCCACAGTGATATAAATTAAATTGCTGTTCCAAAAGACTGGATAGGATAGCACATGGTGAGTTGAAAGTAAAATGACCATTGGCTTGGTCTAGGCTGAACTCTCCTTTGTGTACGGAGTATGGACAGCAGTTGCTTTTGTCCTGAAATGGAAACTGATTGTCAAAGATCCTGCAACTCAATCTCGTTTCTGACTTTAAAGCATTATGAGAAAGCTGCTAATGTATTGTCAATTGATGGCTTAAAGCCTAATTTTTTTTAACATTTTATTGTATTCCGTAAAACATGAAAGTGACATTAATTTCAATGATATGCAAATGGTAAGTGATCATTCCTACCTGGCATTCCTGATGAATAGGAAATTATACTAACAACTTTCACTATTCATTTATTGCAGGGAATAATTAGAAATTAATGTCTATAAAAAGTTTTTTTCTTTTGCAAAAATCTGTCTTTCATCCTTTTTACCACATTTATTTTCAATAGTATCTGCCTTTGTAGCTTTATCTTACACAAACACTTTCCTTCTACCACTACTGACACTGGAGTTTGAACATTAAAAATTTAAATAATAAGAAAACTCTTTACAAATTATTCCTGTTTATTGTTTAGTGCCTTTGATATGTGTTGCCATCTTCTCTAACTGAGATCTGAAGCTAGAAGAAAGGGGAAAATCCCCAGATTTTGCTAAAAATAGAAAGCCTAATTTTGCCTCTGTATTGGGCTTTGTGACCTTCAGGTTGGTCAATAGGATGCTGAAAGTCAACTGCATCACACATTTTTCCATTGGCCATTTAGATGGTCTGATTAATTTATGCTCATAGAAAGCACTAGGTATGGGAAAATATGTGCATTTTGATGCAGTTGCTTAGATATTCTTGGCTCCCAGTTACTCATCCAGATAGAAAAGATGTCTTCCATAAGCCCATTGCCATTTGCACCAGTTCTGTGGAATATCTTGGATATTTTGTGCTTATCGTCATGTTTTCACATGACAGTAAGCACATATGTTTGGACATGTGAATTCAAACCAGCTCCTTACTGACAATGAGATATCAACTCCTACAACTCCATGTAGACACCTAAATGGAAATGTCTTAATTTAGAACTCAAAAATTCTCAGAGATCCTTCTAGACCTCTTGCAAGATGTCTCTATTCTTACTTCACTAAAGAAAGCCTAATTTTACCTTAGCGGTGTGTAACTAAGACATAGACTTGTTTGCAAGCATTCATACCTAGTTCTGGGGCAGGAGGACACCTATAACCCACCTGGATTTCAAGGGGACCAACAACAACTCATCTACCTGACTTCTTAGGTATATTGGAAGGTATCTCCATGTATGACAGGTTTGTCAACACAAATTGAGTCTACCACATGTGTAAAAGATACCTGTCTGGGATTATTAGACACATACATAGACAAATTACTTATTACCATTTTTTACTGTTATACTGTGCCTGGTTATGTACTAAAATGATCACTAAGGTGACATTTAGGCTTGGACACTAGCTCTGCTTCTGAGACCAGGTGGTAAAATCTGGCTACATCCTTGCTACTAAACAGTCTTTGCTTCCAATTCATAACAGCCACGTTCAAGCTGTATTGAAAATGGACGTTGCATTGGCTAATTCACAAACGGTGCCTGTGAAGGGTTTGGAAAAAGTGCCAATTCAGTTAGGCTAATAGGGTGCTAGAAACTAGTGCAACAACAATACTACAAATGATATCTAGCTTTTCAGTGCCCAACTCTTCCTTAGTCTTGTTCATTTAGTGTAGATGTCTCAGAATTATTGAGAAGAATATTGGAAGGCCTGTATGGAATTTATAAGCATGTCTCATAAGGAAGATCTGGCAACCAGAAGTTAATTATCAAACCAGACAAAATTATCAAAGCTGTTTTCAGGAGAAAATATTCCATTTGATGTTTTGTGACTATATATCTCATTTCACCCTGGAGAATAATATAACAGCCAGCAAACTTCATTTGGAAATAGCACCGTGCTCATCAAAGAGAAGTAGTTTGTTCTGGAGTGGAATGTGACAGCTATTTGCCACGGAAAATAGCACTGCAGAACTGTGTAGGAGTGAGGCCAGGGAAGAATCCTGCATGCAAGGGAAAATACAGAGAGACTGTAAGGGGGTGAAAAGAGATCAACTGCCCTAAGGTTATTTAGGTTATGGAAAGTTAGGTTAAAAAAAAAAAAAATCTCAGTGTCCTTTGCTAATATGTCTTTTCTTTAATAAAACCCGGTTATCTGAATGCAGCATATTCAAGAATATCATAGCCTGAAACATCGTTTTAGCTGGTGTAGAAAGCTACTCGGTGA
Source organism: Mohoua ochrocephala (assembly GCA_013398855.1). NCBI lineage: Eukaryota > Metazoa > Chordata > Aves > Passeriformes > Acanthizidae > Mohoua > Mohoua ochrocephala. The sequence continues at coordinate 31,762 of VZTA01025355.1, read as the reverse complement.
ATCAGTCCCCGATGCAAGTGCAGTCAGTGTTCGCTTGCACATCCTGTCCAAGCACTGATCAGGCCAAATCTTTGCATATGCTTCCATCTGGAGAAGGCTTTGTGTGGGCACAGTGGTTTTCCTGAATAGAGTAATTACCAAGACTCTTCAAATTGTGAACTGCAGGTCTTCTACTCATAAGATATTGCACTGACTTAATTAAAGGGATTATTACTAAAGGATTTCATTATATACCTATGTGAGCACTTTTCATGTAGCAGTTTATTTCAAATTTTGTAGGGGTGAAAGGGAGCATTCAGACAAGATAATCTTAATTACACTTTGGTGGGAGTGGCAAGTGCTCTCAGTAGGGTAGCAGATTGCTGCTGTGAAAAGGAGATCAATAGACTGACAATCCTTGAGAGATGACTGTCAGATAAAATGACGAATGCATTTTCAATATAAAGTTAGCTCATACAGGGTGCAAGCGTTACCACAAGACAGAAGGCAGCAAATTACTCAGGCTGCTGCTTCTCAACTCCATGAAGGCAATGCTGTCTAGTGCTGTACACTGCTACTTAATTTCTATTCCATAAAGATGTATTTGTTATGGCTATCCCTGATTCAAACGGAAAAGAACTTTATCCACATTTTTAAGCACTTTTTTGTTCTTTCTACTGAGAGAAATAATACTGGTGTTAAGATAAACAGGGCTGTAAGCAGGATTCTGCCTGCACTGCTGTGTTAATGCAGTCCCCAAAAACCAGTTGCCAAGCATAGCCACAACCACTGTACCGGAAAAGCAAGTTAAAATATTTGTTTTCTCCTTTAGTGCCCCTTGCATGGGCTTCTGAATTTCAAGTCTTCAAAAGCTGAATAACCTTTTCAGCATGACGCCATATTTTACTTGACTTTAAATAACAATGTCCATGACGTTCCGTGGGGGTTTCAGTTATTTATCTAGAAAATGTGTTTCTCTAGGAATCCCTGGAAACCTTCGTTCCCATCGAACATTTTTTTATGACTGAGGATGGTAGAAAGATGGCATGTTTGGAGACCAGTGCAGAATACTTTTGAAACATAAAGTGGGTGAGAATGGAGAAGGAATGGGAAAGCATCACTATATTCCTCTGCTAGGGGGAATTTGCTTTTTCTTTATTCCACCTGCAAAGGAGATGTGAACATGGAGGAAGAGTCCAGACTTGACTCAACTGAAACTGTTCCACTAGTTAGAAACACTTCTTGACAAACTGAATAGAAAAAAAATCTAGTACCTAAAATAGCTTTGCATGAGGAGTACATATGTTTCAGCTGTTACATGTTGCATGACTGTGAGGCCTAATGGCATATTGTGGATCCCTCCAGACTAGGCTTATACTTTCAGACTTCTCTGGTAGCTGGTCTCAGATGCCTTGGGCTCCCTCGCTTCATGCTCGGACGCACACACACAGAGATGGGTGTCTCAGCTGACCCCCAGGCTCAGTGGTCTCCCCAACAGCTGCCCATGGCCCATCCAGTAGCCAACACAATGACCCTCCTGGTCTCTAGGTTTGACATAGGCTACCAAGCTCTTATCCTACTTGCAGGGTAGTCCTGCTTTTATTTTAAAAATTACTGTTGTTTTCAACTTACCCACACATTTTGCCATTTGTATATATAGTAAGGCTAAACTTCAATGAAGATCTTCTGCAGAACCACACAAATTTAGATGAGGGATTGGCAAATATCTCTCACCATACAGGCTAACAAACTGGACTATTTCTCCAGATAGAGAACAGTTATAACCAAATCTAGCTGAAAATTGTCCTTTGAATAAAGCTCCTTTTTGAAGAGGCTTGTGTTGGAGAATTTTTATGGTACCCCTCAAGGCAAACTAAACACATTTGTGCTTAAATCTAACAGAAAAAAATAATGAACAATGCTTGCTTAAAGTCCCATCAAAATACACGTTTCTACACGGAGTCTGCAAATGTGGGTCACAAGGACATTCCTCGTGTGCACTTGCACCAGCACCAGTCCCAAGAGCAGCTTCATGGGCACCTTGGCCTGGCTGGGAGTGCATCCCCCAATCTAGCTCTGCTGCACGAAGGTGGACAATGAGCTTGGCCCCTGAGTGCTCCCATTCCTGGATGTCTACAAGGCAAAGCTGAGGCTGCATCTTATCTCTTTGCCAAGGCACGAAACTTCACTCCCTTGCAAGGAATGTTGTGTCTCTGGCGCTTCTGCTTCCAACCTTCCAACCCCTTCTTGTAGTTGGACCTTCTTTCCCTCTGTGCCAGATCATTTCTTGGTCTCAAATTACCAGTGCTGAGCAGTTACAGCTAGAATTTCTGCTTCACTTGCTTTTTGTCAACAGAGCAAGAAGAGGAAGCTCCAAATAGTCTTTGTTATATCTCTATTTTTTCAAATTTTAAATGTTAACACAGAGGCTTCTGGGATCTGTACCTTCAGCTTCCTGCTTGGAAATGCACATAATAAGTGATTGATTTTGTGTTACTTGGGATGGGAAAAATATAAATAAAACATACGAAGGCTTCTAGGTAAAAGAACAGAGAGAATCCAAATGTATTCCGGTATTGTTTTACTGGTTTGTTGGTGGAAAAATATCACACTTTGGGAACAGTGGGTGAATAACTTATTCAGGAACTCAATAAATAGAGAAGAGAAATCGAGCACATACCGGAACAGATTCAGGTTTTTGAGGTATTTTTCTTTTTGTTTGTTTGTTTTTAAAGTTATAACTCTTTATAGATAAACTTAGTGTTCGTCCCCCATTAACAGAGGACTCCTAGGTGCAATTTGCTACATTTTATACCATGTTTGTGCTCAGAAGAATTCCTGATAACGGTTATTCTGAATGGAAAATTTAGCATTTTATCCTGATGAAATGAGATTAATTTGAAGTCTATTCCACTAAGTTTTTATGTCAGTCCCTCCTTGATAATTTTGAAATATGTTGGATAATTTTAATCTCACTTAAAGCTGGGTGGAATTCTTCAAGATAATTAATGATGTCCCTACAGATTTACTGAAAAGGTTACTGACTAAAGGGAGAAAGGGCCAAAATAGTGCCTCTCTTGAGGCCAATGGAGAGTGAAATCAGCCATTACACATTGCCTTTAGTGACAAACAGCCATTTCATACGCATACAGTTCAACACTAATGCATGTTTTTCTCTTCTTGTATGTGTACTTCATAAAGGATCATCTGGTGCAGAGCAGGGGTAATTTTACCAGTGTGATGTGGGTGACATAAACGAAATAGGGCTCAAATATAAAAGAAATCATGTTTCATTAACTTTATTATCTATAGGACAACCTGATAATTCTGTCTTTAGGAATCCAACCAGTAGCAATATTTCTTCTTCCAATTGCATAGTGGACTTTTAAAACATTAGAACTACATTACAGCACTGCATGCCATGAGTAGGATTCAAGTGCTGTAGAAATCAAACACCTCTCATCTGTGAATGTCATTCTGTGTGAAAATTATGTGTGAACAAAGAGAATTGTTCCTGTCAAAGGACATTCCGCTTTCAACTCTTTGAAAACATCACCTCTTAACTGTGAGAAAAAATTGTGAGGAATGTAGTTTTAAGTTGATTTGACCATGGCATCTGTTGCAATCATTTACAGATGAAGAGTCATCTGTACTTCAGGCTGTGTTGTCATCACAGAATCATAGAATGGTTTTGGGAAGAGACCTTAACGACCATCTAGTTCCACCCTCCATGGGCAGGGACACATTCCACTAGATCCCATAGTACCCTACCAAGCAGAGTACCTCAAGAGGCCAAAATACACTTCTGAATTCCAGGGCAGCGAGTTTGTTGTGTGACCTCCCCACTGCTCTGAGGATCTCAAATTCCACCATTTCATGGTCACTGCAGCCCAGGCTGCTTCACATTCCCTGTCAGCTCCTCCTTGTTGATAAGAACAAGGTCCAGCATAATACCTCTCCTTGCTGGCTCCTCTACCCCTTGGAGAAGGAAGTTACCATCAATGCATTCCAGGAACCTCCTGGACTGCTTATGCTCTGCTCTGTTGTCCTTCCAATAGGTATTGCGATGTTTAAGTCCCTCATGAGGGCTAGGGCTTGTGAACAATTAGGCTGCTTTTATCTGTCTATAGATTGCCTCATTCATTTGGTCTTCCTGGTTGGGTAGCCTGCAGCAGACCCTCATGATAATGTCATCTGTCCATTCCCTCCCTTTAGTCCTGACCCATAAGCTCTCTGTTGGCTCCTCATCCACCCCCAAAGGAAGTACCATGCACTTCAGCTGGTCATAGAGGGTGACATCCCGTCCTAGTCTCCCTGCCTGTCCTTCTAAAGAGCCCGTGTCCTTCCATTTCAGCACTCCAGTCATAGGAGCCATCCCATCATGTCTCCATGATGCCAACAACGTCATGGCCCTGCAGATATGTGTATGTGTCTAACTCCTGTTTATTCCCCATGTGATGTGCATTTGCACAAAGGCATTTGAGTTAGGGCTCCTAGGAAGTTGCCTTACTGACTGGAGTGGCTGGAATTCCATTGTGATGCCTTTCAGGTGCTCTCCTGCTGACCTGCAATCCCTCTCCATGCTCTTGGCATTTTGGTCCGGCACTGACATCAAACTGGTAGGAGTGGGATGGAGATTCTCCTCCTCCAGTATAAAATTAAATATATAAACAGTTAAGTCATAGCATCACACTGGTCTGCAAAGAGTAGTCTAATAGGTGTGTGTTAAATGAGCCTTGGTGGATCTCTGTGCAACTTTTGGGCCATGAATAGTTCATCTGCAGTACAGACATTCACTAAGTGACTCTGGAGCCTATGATGCATTTTTAAGTCTGCTGCAGGCACTTCAGCAACTTAGTCTAATTCCAAGACAATGGGATTTTGTAGTGCAAGTACTGAAGTACTTTAAAAACTGAATTTGATACATATTTCAATTTTACCCTTTACAAAGCCTCCTCAGAATACTTGAAAATATAAAAACTTTCTCCAATAGTTTTGGCTTGCTGTTAAAATCTTCTAACTTCAGAGATTTTTTAGCCTTTGGCACAAAATATGAACATGAATATCAAAGCTGAAAATCAAAAGAAAGACAAACAGAACTGTAATTGAACTAGTCAGAATAAAGAGAACTGAATAAGAATATACAAAACATAGATAGCGTAAAGAGCAGATGTGCAAGAAACAAATAGTGCATATAAATTAGTAATCACAAGAAAATGTAAAGCTCCGTACACTTCACGTGATTTTCAATATACAGAGTAACCCAAGGAATAAAACTTGTGTAACATCTGGGTATTATAAGGTTAGAAACAGAATTTTCAAAGTGCTATTGGTTTTAAAATTTGCCTAATATAATCAGTAACAGTTTTTGGGATACAGGCATAAAACTCCTAGAATATCCTGTAAAAGAGGACTTTGGTGGTATCACTAGCAGGAGTGAATGAAAGAAAAAAAATGTAGTAGGAAAATTCTCTGTATTCCCAGCCAATATGAAGCATAAGCGACAATTCTCAATAACTTCAAAAATTTTGTGCCACTCATAGCTACCAGTAGCTGTCAAGTACTATAAACTTTGAACACTAAGACGCTACAGTCAGGAGTTACAATGAAAATGTACAGAAAAATGAAATGGAGAATGTATAGGAAGGAGTAAAGGAGTAAAGGAAACTGACTGTGTGAGTTTCATGGAATTTTAAACCTGGATTAGGCTAAGGACAATTGGACCATTTAGATATATGAGCATGGAGCATGAAGAGTGACAGAAGGGGGATTGTTATTTGCAAGCTCTTTGAGAACTTATGAAGTCATTACAAGGATGGTTCTGAAACTGAGCTGTTACCTGCGAGATATCAGCCCATGTTTATGAGGGGAACCAGCTCACCTCAAGTCATGAATCAGATGGCTCACTGAGTTGCTTTTAGGAAGGAATGTGGAAAACTTGAAGTTCTGAAGTTGTGATTTTACAAAAATTATCACCTAAGCAATGCTCACAGGGCATTGGGAGGTCAATGGTGGCTTACTAGTGAGCTCTAACAACACCAAAATGAAAAGCAAGTACCAAGAAATATTCCTGGTCACTGCAAGAAGTCATTTTAAATTGAGAAGCAACTTTTAGAGTAAGAGACTAAATTTGCCGAGGTTAGACCATCCATCTTCCACAAAAATAACTAAAGGGGAATAAAGAGTATCAGCCTTGATGCTTATTGACTTTGTTGGATTATTTTCATAACTTATATTTAAGGAGGACTACAGATAAAGGTAAACAGGGACCCTGACCCCAAAACGAATTGTCTAAATCAGTTATTATATTTTCAAAGGCTAGATGGTCAATATATCTTTTTTTATTAACAAAACCAATGCAAAACAGAATTTGAATTCAATTCCTCTGAAGATGCAAGGACATATGATGGGTTTGATATCATCACAGTTATCACAAAATGAAAAAATAACCTTCAGCTATCTTTCTTTAATTCGAGATATGTGAATACCTTAGATGGGCACAAGGCAGTTGTTCTGTAACATTTTTAGATCAGAAATTACATGTGACAGGCAACTACGTTCTTATGTCTGCAACAAGAAAAACAAAAAAATGACTAATGCTGAACACAAATAGATCTTCAGAAGAGTCTTGATTTTGTTCTATATTTTGCCTTTGGATCAGCTAATCTCTTACTGGAATCAAGGATGAAGATTTCTGAACTCTCAGTAGAGATCCTGGTAATCTCTTTTTAGAGTGGCTTTCTTCAAAGGAACAGTCTTTATTTTTCAGAGAGTAAGATCCACAAAGAATACCCAAGTCTGAATTCTTGTCTCTTTTTCTTCTTTTTCCCAGTACGTGTTTTTAAGATGCTGTTAAATGATATATAAGTTACCCTAAAGCCATAAGGTGCTATTCTTCCTATTCTACTTCTTTGTGAATGAGAAAGATATTTCTCTTTTTTGATGATGAAATTACTATTTAGAGAAAAGCATTTTATACACACATATCACCACTCTTTAGAGATGAAGTGTGGTAGGTAACTCCCACTGAAGTGATGAAAGCAGGAATGAAGGAGACTGAACAAAACTCACTGGAATATTCACAGAAGGAAGAGAAGGAGAGGGAAAATGAGAGAGAGTGAGTGAGGAGGAGGAGAAGAACTTTGAGAGAAACAGTCTCTGAATCACTTTCCTGGTTCATTTATCTATCGTTTTCAACTACCTGAATATTCAGGAAAAAAAACCCCCTCAGTTGAAGATATTTCATTTGATTGAATCATAGAATCATCCCAGGATATCCTGAGTTGGAAGAGATCCACGAGGATTATTGAAGTCCAAATCCTGTCCCTGCACAGGACCACCCCAAGAATCACACCATGTGTCTGAGCGCATTGTCCAAACACTTCCTGAAGGCTGACAGGCTTGGTACTGTTACCACTTCCCTTGAGCTAATAGTGAAATTATGATATTTATTGAAGATTTTATTTTTAAAGAGAATGCCTATTGCTCTAAAGCTAAGGAGGATGACAGAAAGAGCAAGTGCCCCTGAAACCATGCACTTCTGTTTCAAAGTGGCTTTCCATATATATATAAATATGGAACCTTGACTTTGGTAGCACTGTGCAGGTAAGTCTCAAATAATACTACTCAAATAATAATACTCAAAAAATTAAACTGGGCCGTGTGTGGACATGGGTTTTGCCACATGATTACATTTTCTGTTAAGTTTTTAGAACGGACCCTGGAACACTTTTGGTCATGGACTCATGATCATTTCCCTAAACAATACCTAGTTACAACATGGCAGTTTGCAGGGGCTGATGATTTTTCTCAAAGAAAAGATTGATTGTGGCCACAGTTCTGACTGGTAAAAGTATGAATGTGGCTAAAATTATGCCAGCTTGTCTGGGACAGAAAATAGGGGTAAGCAGTATAAGTATAGGAGTTATGATAGTGTTCATTGCCTCTTATTGCCTCATGTCACCCCATAAATCTTGCTTCTCTTTTGTCCTTACAACATCATGGTTAAAACAACCGTATTTTTCTAAATGTCATCTTTGTGATATCTGGCAACATAGACTTGGCTTTGAAATGGAAAGATATTTCTCATAACAGGTTAGGAGTAAGATATAATTTTGCTAGTGATGCAAGGTCTTTTCTAGGTCTGCAGGCTGATCACAAAAAATCTTTTTACTAGAATAAACACAAATATACAGTAAACACACATATACAGTAAATACATATTATTGTGTATAGGAAGACATTTGAAATACACTACTACCAACTAAAATCTAATAGCTTTAAAGGCAGATGTCACATGGCCTGTTTTTAACATATTTCAAATCATCTTTAAAAAGTGAAGCTGGAAGAGTAACAGATACGTGTTAGGTCTTTAGCAGTAACTTTTATACAAATACCCTCTACAGAGCAAAGGTATTGTATAAAGAGCACACATGGATGAGGATGTCATTTTTTTATTTTAAAGGTGCTTTTATGAACTAAGAGGAACATTAAAGTTTAATGGCTTCCAAATGTCCCATCAGCAGTTTAAAGACAAAATGTAGCAATACTTATGCAACATCCAGTGTCTCCACTGAATGCGTTAGCATTTGTGTAGTCCATATTAGGAAAATATCTCCTAATAATTCTCTTTTGTTTCACTTTGGTTTGCATTGTAGTGTGGTTTACAAGGAAGAGTTTGCAGTGGGATATTCAAACTGGTTTCATTTTGGCTTTAAGCCAAGCTTAAGAAAGTGTGTCAGTAGCACAGCTAATGCAATCTGGTCACCGATGGTGATTCAGTCTGTAGGGCCAGACAGGAACCTGACTGATGTAAACCTTTCTGAAGTGCCTGTGATGAGGACTTTGAGGCTTCAACACCAGCTCTTTCATCCTACAGATCCAGCCTAGTGCAGTTTGCTGCATGAATCCAGACATGGCATCTGGGTTCTGATCCTAAGAAACATGAAAATGATGCAGTCATTGCTATTTAGAATAGAACCACATGCTCTCAAGTAGGCGTTTGTGCTTTCAAGAGACTGAAGATTCAGAAGAAACTGGCTCCATATCTCAGAGTTAGTGAAAGTCCCCAGGAGAAAATTTCTGCATGGAACAGTGTTGTCCCATTTATGAAGAACTACCTGGCTGTAATCTGTACCGTTGTGATATTATTTAAAACTGCATCTTAGCATTTTCACACTGATGCGACAGTCTGCGTGAAAACAGAGGCAACTAAAGAAAGAGTATAATAACAAATCTATTCTATTTCAGTGTTTAAAACACATTTTACAAAATATGGATTTGGATTCTGGTTTTAGTGAGGATTTTTCCTCAATTGATGGGTTATTTTCTTGGTCCAGAATCTAGAATTTTGAGTCATGTCTACCAGCATGATGCACAATCATCTCAACGAGTCGTCATCATCATCTACAGATGGACATTTGCACTAGTACTCTGGGCTCATTCTGTACTCACTAAGTTATCTCTGGAAGATGGTTCATCTCACATCTCTTAGAAAGGGATGGTGTAGCTATTTATCTCTTTTGAGTACAGCAGAAGCCTGAGCTTGCCAGCTATCTGACTAATGGATGGATAAAATGTCAAGATGAGTCTTGTTCCTTCTCTTTACTGGCTTGAGTGTACTGATATAAAGCACGTGTACTTCACATAAAGTGAAGATCTAATGTTCTTAATGCTTCTCTTATAAAGAGACAAAAATAACAGGAAAACAAAGATTTATCCATTTTTCTTTTCCCTTACATTTTAAGAGTATGCGATTAGCAAACCTTTGTACAAAGTTCTCTGTAGTTCTTTAGTTGAAAATTGTGCAGGAACTTATTTCTCAATAACATGCAAACCAAACTACTTTGAATTGAATACTTCCAATAACTCTCATGATTTATTAGTCAAGGATTTATAATTTTCATGAACAAAAATGATCACTAATTTTGTAAACAAAACTTTGCTAATACTCTTGTGATTTAGCCAAGAAATGCTTTAAATTCTCAGAAGTGTGCATGAGGAGCTGTGGGAATTTCAAGGAGAACTAAGTGTATAAAACAATTAGCCTCACAAGACATATTTTATTTAAAAAATGGAAAAAAAGTGAAAATGTGAATATATATGTAGAGGATAATCCTACCAATCACTGTGGAAAAAAGAAAGTAAAGCTTAAAAAATAAAGGAGACCAAAATTACCTGTTTTATGAGTAAAACAGTTCCCTTCTTTGGTCACTGGAGAGCACTGTTCCCCTATGAAACAATTTGCTTTAAGGACACAGCTGGGCATTCTGCTGCAGAAGTGATTTTCTGTAGCAAATTATATAACATATATTATGAATTCAGAGTTACAGAAGGAGAAATGTTATTTTCCTGAAAAAAAAAAAGTAATGTTTTATGGGATTCTATTCTTCTATCCCCCAATTTATACAGATCATATCATACTATTTATTACTTCTACAGTAAGAATGTCTTAATGAAGTCCAGAGATCTATCATGTAGGTATGGAACATGTGAATATCTGAAATATGAGCGTTTTTTCTTTTATAAATCTGTTTATTAGAAAAGTAACACAAATTGTATGAAATCTAGAGTAAGCACACATAAGCAGTCAGCCCTGGAGCCATAGTTCACTGGCTACGATAGTAAAATCACCTGCATCATTTGTTGCCTGAATTGGAAGGACTAAAATCGTATCTATCCAGGTCTTGATACATTTCTGTTATGTTTAAAATTAGAATGCCAGAAAAAGATGCAAAAATAGTTACCAGAAGTTCAGAGCAATGATTATCTGGTGATTAACACAGAGACGTACTCAGTAATTCTGAGCTGGTAATTCTGTCTGGTTTGAGTATCTGTGTATAAACAAAGCCTTGCAAATCCTGGGATATTTTTTTATGTCTCAGGTTTCAAACTCTAACCACGGGTTAATATTAATGTCTTCCAGCTTCACTTTGGTGCTTCTGCCTTGAGATTCAGCCCTTTGTGCTTTGTTTCTCGTTGTACAGTTGAATTTGACTTAGCATAGCGAGATCAGAATCAGAATTATATCAGAATTCTCTGCCTCACTGTATAAAAATAAGAGTGGTAGCATTCAGTTCACCTGTTAAAGCACAGGGCATTTAATTGGAAAGCAAATAATGCACTTTTTAAAAATCATTATTTAAAGAAATTATCTCTGTTGTATCAAAGCTGAAACAAGGAGTGAAAATAATAGCTTTCTATCAGCTTTGCCCTTTTTCTGTCGTAATAAATGCTTTGTTTAGTTGTTAGGCAGTCATGTATGTAAAAGGGGAGCTGTTAATCATGCAAGTTATTCTGTTACATATAGAACACATTAATTGTGAACACAGAGGGAGGGCATTCAGCATCTTGATGGAGGGAGAGCTGTGATGTCTGCTGGATATCATAATCCACAATGAGAGCTGGAGCTTTATGCAATGAGGAGGATCTGAGCCTGTAGGTCACCTACCAAATGTTGTCTGCAGCTCTATGACCATGTCAAACATCTTGTTCACTGGCTATGTATAATTCATTGTACTGTATTAATTGAATTGCACACAGAAAAGACCTGATTTGTCGAGATAGCCGTTCCATTTCAGAGTAGTAAAGCTCCATTGATTTTCAGTCAGAGGAGAGGACGACACGAATAGATTGTTTAATATTTAAATCAAATCAGCATAGTACTGACCTCTCTCAGCTTCACATCTTGCATAAGAACCTCTGCTAATAAGCAGCAGACACTCACATGTCAGGAGCCCACCCTGCAAAGGACCACTGACCGCATTAATTCGAAATCGATTATGGGAGCATATGCAAAAGGCAATTATGACTGACAACATGGAGGACATAAAGCTGAGAGGAAGTGGTTTTCAAAGTGTGAGAGCAGGAATTAGTGCTGTATCTATCAGCACTACCTTTACTGGGGCTTTGGCTCATTGAGTACTTTAAGCAATAGAGCGAGCCATAGCTTTTAAATAATTAGCTGAGAACATCTCTGACTCGCATATCCGAACAGCAAAGGGAAAGCAGTTAGAGTCAAAGCCTGATTGAGCTTATTAGCATTACGGTATGCCATGATTTTCTCTTTGCCTGACTTTGTAATGAGGTTCGGGATAGCTATCACAGACCTGCAATGATTAAGTATGCAGTAGCACAGATGGGGAAATAGGAAGAGAAGAATAAAATGTAGAGACTTCAGACATTAAAGTGGGATCCAGTGAGCCTAAAACCTATCCCAGGGCAGAGATCTAGTGTGATTACCACCAAAACTGTACCACAGAGCTTACATGAATGTAAGAAAACATGATTTAGAAGTTTGGGAGCTGAACATGTCTACGTGGAAAGGTACCGAAATTTCTCTTCAATATCATCTGAATCCTGAGAGAAGCATTTTCCGAGTCTGATGAGCTCAGTCATGTCAAATAGTTGTTGGCTTCTACCCGCAGGACTTACCGGATCCAGGAGGGTGCCCAGGAAGTTGCAGTGTGTCACTGAAGCCCTTGGAAGGTGCCTGATTCTTATTGATTAATCATTATTCTGAACTCAGACAAACAGACCACCTGAGTTTTGGACTAAGGTTGCCAAACCAATGTCAAATGGTATCACCTAACAAATGTCATCTGATGTCATCAATAATGACACAGATGACACCAAATTTTATCATCCTTGATTTGTTGCTGATTGAAACATTACCCTAGTTTTGATATGCTCAGAAATGCGATTTTTTCTGATGAATGATGCTAGTCTTTTTTATGCTGGTAACTTTCTAAAGGGCCACAATAAATCTCAAAGTTCTTTCTCCAGACTGTCACCCATCTTGCTGTCTGGCAACTTTGATCCTAATACCAAAAACTTCCTCTCCTCCCCAGTTTCTTGCCATTTGCCTACCCTGTTCTTTGTAGTTCCAAAGCCCTCCATGCTGAGATACTGTTTAAATAACTCAAGTCTTTTCACGTAGGTTTGAAGCATCTGAATTTTCTGTCCTACCCTCTTATCCAAGGGTCTAGGGTAAAATGTCCCTCTCTTCATTATTGCATCGTTAATTAAAAAGAAGAAGAATGTCTTGTTTTCTTTTCCCCTATAAAGCTTCTTTACTTTTAGATTATTCCCCTCTTCTTCTTTCTAACAATAGACCAGTATACAAATCCGTAGGCTGAAAAAAATTGGAATTTTTTACCAGACAGCAGTCTCGCCTCATTCTTTCTTATCCAAACTTTTCCTTTCTTACCTAATGAAAATCAGAAAGTAATTTTTGGATCATATTTTTAATGAAAAAGGTAAAATTAAATTTAACTTCCATATTTAAAAAAACATGAAATATTTACTGATTGCACTCAGAATTTATTAGACTATTGATATAGACATGGCACAAATTCAGATCCCATAGGAAATAAGAAACAATAGCTCCAAAAGGGAGAATAGTGGAAAATATTAATAGATAAATTTCAATAAAGCTTTTTTTTTTTTTTCCTAAAGATGCAAATTTCATTTATATATGACTTGGAGCAGGGGGAAATCTCAGTATGTTTTAGTGGCAACTTTATCAATAAAAACGATGACTTTTTTAGTGCGAAATATCAGGAATATAAATTTTTCCCTTCCTAGAAATCTCCCTGATGTTATAAAAATGTCAGTGACAGCTTCATTTTTGACCGCTAAAATAACAGGATGTATCTTTAATACACACAGTTTTTCTACCAAACAGATTGAAGATGTAAGTCAGGCAGTAAGCAAATAAATAAATTAAAAAAATATTACTGTGAATTTTGTGTTGAATCAGTGTTTGCATTTGCACTTGTAATCTCAATTATTTTTGGTGTATAGTCTAAATCATTCTATGTTTCAGGAAGAAAAATTATGTAGGCAGTGTGTCTATACATATAGTGGAAAAACAAAACTAAAAAAGCCTCATTTGCCATGAAATTCTCAAAAAAACCCCACCTAACATTTATCAATAGCTAGTGCAAAACTGTGTATGTGAAAGGTTTTTCATGCATCATTAAGATGGAGATATACACATCTAATCTTATATTTTCTATTCCAATCCTCATTGAAAACATTCTTCTATCCAATTTTTTTTACTAGAAAGGTTCTTGTTGTATCGCATTTCTTCTCTCCCTCGTGGTTTTTTCATATTTTTTTAATTCCTGGAAAAAAACCTGAGTTATACCCTGAAAGGGTCTATTTTTGACAAACCCTAGACTTTTGTGAAAGAGTTAGTTCAGCATAAGCTTTTTTGTCTGAAACGTTTTCTATTGGGAAAAATCATATTGTGGCCTCCAATGATGTAAATATAGGGGTTTTCAAATGTTTTGCAAATGGACACATATTATCAGACAGACAGTTCTCTGAATCCCTTTGCCTTTTGCTCTTGATGCCCCTGTCACCTGCTAAGCCATCCATGAGGGCCAATATGTTCTTATCCTTTTACTTCTCTTTAATAACCTGGCGTCAGTAACAGCAACAGTTAACATGGGAAAGTACCATCAGGCAACCACAGACATAATGCTCTTATAAAGAAAAAGGAAAAGAAAAAGCTCTTTTCCCCTACACTTTACTTTACTCTTTGACCGGTCTGTTACTCTCCTGGAAACAAGGATTGGGCATTTTACTGTATTCTGTCTGTACACCTAATAATTTCGCTGAGGAACACTGATGAGCCTAGGGACCTCTAACCAGTAGGTCGTCGCTATCTGTAAACTAAATAATCATCCCTAAATATACTAGGGATTAATACAAAATCAGCTAAGGTCACCAGGTGCCTTTCAATATACTTTGGATCAGACACAGAAAATTCAGAAATTCATGGTCCATTTTGAAATGGAGAGGCTTATTAGAAAAAGAATCCCCTGGCAGTCACATTGCTATTTTATTGCGCAGAACAGTGTTAAAAATGACCTTGCAGTGTTTTTCAAAAGTTTAGAGCTTTCAACAGCTTTGAAGTAATCTTAGAATTAGGTATTTATCTTCTGCGGTTTCTCATTTGGTTTTTAGCCTCTTAAGGTGCCTAAAGTTTACAGATACTGCACCTCTGCACTTCTGCACTTGTATTATAGAAGTGGATTATTTCAAACGGCTTAAGGCCTAAAAGGGAATTTCTTCAACCTAAGTGCCACCACCTTTGCCAGTACAAACTGCAAGGAGAAAATAGAATCATGTTGAAAACTGTAGTTTAAAAAATCATTTAGTATCCAGTTGCCACTGGACCACTGTGTCTTGGTTTGAGACAAATTTGGGGGAAATGTCTGAAAGGAACGTATACTCTAACAGAAGGCAGATTTCAGCAGCCACTCACCCACCAGCTTTGGAAAGAAATTCCTCAGAGGAAAGTGAAAAAAAAAAGTTATTTATTTAACATGTAGGGGGCACGCAGGCACCAAAAAAAACTTAAATAATAAAACCTCTTGCTGTGAAGAAAACCTGAGTAGTTTCAGAGTTCTTTGTAGGTGATGGCTTTGCTCTCTCCGGAGCTGGGGTGCAGCTTGGACCCCCATGGGCTGGCGTGTAAGGCCTCCCGGTGATGTTCTGGTGTTGCTGAACAGTCCAGAAGAGAAGAAGAAGAAGCCAGAGTCTCAGGAAACTCCTTGCTCCAGCTACGAAAAAGAAGCTAGCTAAAAAGCAAGAGAATGCAACCCTCTTCCCTGCTGCAGAAAGCTGAGAGCTGAGGAGAAGCGAGCGAGTTATCTGTGTTTTGAACACAACCGCCAAAGGATTCCACCGGCTCCCCCCTCTCCCAAAGTTAGCTTTAAAGGCACAGAATTCATATCTGGGCATAGAGGGGATACAGCATCATAAAGTCACCCCAAGACGCATGGCTAACTACTAATTGGTCCCTTTAGATGCTTCTCCAGCTTGTTTTTCACTTCAGCTCTTATTCCAGAATTTTTCCCCAAATCCAGTAATCTAAAAATCTTGTGATAAAGCTCTTGCTAATTTACATAGCAGAAGTTGCTATAGCAACCCAGCAGAACATTTCCAGCAGCAACATACTAGAGGCAATCTTTATGTGAGAAATATGCTTTAAAGGTGTGTGATAGTCTGTATAACTCCGTTTTTTCCTCAAGACATTTGTTTAATCATGCAGAGAAGTCAAAGTATTTCAACTTTGATGTCATGGTCCTAAGCTTGGTGAGCACTGTTGTCATAAACACATATTATGAGTTCATTGCATATCAAAGCATGTAGAACTGGAGAACTGCAGAGCCCAAGGCTGCAAGATGTGTTGCTGTGTTTAACATACACAGCTGAGGCTTTTTAACATTGTCAAAATGGTTTCCAAGCATAGTGTGTGGCACATGGATCCATTGAGACTTCAGCCTTTCTTCCTACACACAAGCAGTGCTGGGTGTGACCTCATGGCCAGCTGCTTCACTGAGTTGGACTTCTCACACTAGGAAACATAACACTTGCACAGAGCAAAGGATTTGACAAAAATATGGCTAAAATTCAGGTATTATGATGGCATCAACCAGCGGATCTGTCATCCACCAGTGATGAGAAAATGGATACTAAATGGATCCATTGAGAAATCTACATTGCTGTGTTTTGGATTCAGTATGAGAATAATGTTGATAACAAACTTGTATTTTGGTTATTGCTGAACAGTATTTACTCTGAGTCAAGTACTTTTCAGTTTCCCATGCCCTAACGGTGAGGAGGTGAAGCAAATGTGGGAGGGAGCACAGGACAGCTGACCCAAACTGGCCGAAGGAATATTCCATACCATAGAATGTCATGCCAGTATATAAACTGGGGGAGATACTTGGAGGGGGGCCAATTGCAGTTTGGGAACAGGTTTGGCATTGCTCAGCAGGTGGTAAGCAATTGTAATATTCATCACCTGTTTTTCTTGGGGTTTAAGCCCCTGTCCTTTTTTTTTTTTTGCTATTATTATGATAATTTTAATAATATTTCACTTTACTTCATTTCAATTATTAAACTGATCTTATTTCAACCCACAAGTTTTACTTTTTTTTCCTTGATTCTTCTCAGAATCAGGCTCAATGCCTGATCAACCTCCTAAGTGATGCTTCTGTCTCATCTCTATTAATAAGAGATTTCAGGGTATGCCACTTTTTTCATTATCAGAATTTACAGCCAGGCAACACCCATTCTGTCTAGCAGGCAGCAGACCTCTGCTTGGGAGTGCTAAAGTTCATATTCAAACGTTGACTTGCAGACAGATGTACACCCAATTATCTGATGCCTGTTAACATTCCCAGTTTAAGCTTTTTTTTTTTTTGCCTATGACAGCTGGGTAAACTCTAAATACAATATTAAATTTGCAGCAGCCAAAGCAGTTAAAAATTCTGCTGATTTCCTCTCTTCTGACAAAGAGGTATGGCTTTGCGAGTGACGTATATTTCAAGATGCATCTAAAGCATGAAAAAAGTTTTTACACCAAGCAGTTCACCTGTATAAATGAGCTCCCATCAGAGCCTTGCAATCACACCATCACATAGATTTAGAGTCTGCATTACCCTTTCTCCTCAGAAGCCATTTATTCCTTCCTGAGCTGAAAGGCTGTCAGACCTCACTGATCTTTAGACCAAGAGTTTTTTCCCAACTTAACTGGTTAGAGAACAATTATTTTCCTTAAAAGGTAGAGTCTGCTTTGCCATGTGCCTTAGTTTCTGTTTCTCTTGGATCGTAGTGCAATACATCTTTCAGTGGACCTTATATTTCTAGTTGAATGTTGAAAGCACACCTGAAAAAAATTTGAATGTGCTAAATCTATGAAGGTCATTATTGGTTCATGACTGAGATGGACTCTTGAAGGTGGGAATGAGTTTAGGGTGACTGATCTCTAACACTCCCTTCCTGAGTTTATGGTAAAAAATAGAGGAAACCCATGGAATAGGAAAGTAATCTAATCCTAAAAATACAAAATTATTATCAGTCAAACTGGAAATCCAAGATAATCCAGTTCAAGATATGTAAAGACAATGTAAAAAGCTACACAGGAGGGAGAGCTTCATCAAATTTCTTAGCACTACATTAAAGTTAGCGCCAGTAGGGCAGTATTCCCAAAGGCAATCACATGCCAGCAGGTCTGCTTTTGTCTCCCTGCCCTGTGCATTGTCACACAGCTTCTGTGTCTCACCACACAGGTGACACAAGCCAGTTGTGACTGGAGCCAGTGAGACTAACACACAAGATTTCTAGCCCAAATTCCTGTTGTCAAGGAGACTTGCTGTTGTAAACCCATCAGCTTTCCAGATTGAATTTTCTAGGTTTGAATGTTCCTCAGAAGTGATGTATGACTTTCATTGGCGTGGGGCAGAGAGGACATTGCTGAGGTATGACAATGAAGCCACTGCTGGATTGGTGCACGAAGTACTGGCTGACACAATCAAAGGACTTTGACCAATCCTCACGGTTCTGATCATTCTTCACTGCTTCACCAAGAGGTCAGCAAGAGTTTGGTCTCTCTATTCTACAGGCTGTACCACATCCCTAAGTTCTGTATTGAGTTCAGCGACTTGTCCTTGGCCAATGTATAACTCGTTTCTGGGTGCCTCTTCTGAAACCATCCCATCTTTGAAGATATCAGATCAAAAATGCATCTTTTATGGCAGACACCTCAGCTGTTGGATAAACTCACTTTAAAAGACCTGGGCCTAGATTCGTCAGACTCATTTTAGGAAAATTAATGGATGTGCCAAAACTGAGAGCTCAGTAATGAACGGAAAGACAGACAGCCTCAGTGGGTAACTCAACTTACGGAATATCTGCATCACTCTCTGGAGATGCCTGACTCCTGACACTGCCTGTATAAAGACTCAGAGATAAACTTTACACTTTGGCAATGCAGACAAAACATCTCAAATTACAATGGATTAATCTGGGCTTTAAATCGGCCCTTTTCTCAGAATAGCATCTCAAATGTCCACGTTCTGATGGTTTTTAATTTAGATGCTAACACCTCTCTGGATTTGCTCATTCCAGGATGAACTTGCTAACTTTATAGGTATTCCTCACTTCTAAGGATGTAAATTTGCATTTTAAAACCATTTTGTTTGAAAGACCCCAGCTTACCAAGTGATCAGTTCCTTGTACTTTCCAAAGAATAGTCTTTGTTTGGGTTATGTGGCTGCAATTTTCCAATTTAAATTACATTTTTTTCTTTGTATAGCATTTCAACTGATTCTTGCATTCAACAGAAGCATATTGAAAATTATTGCACAGGGGAAAACTTAATTAAAACCTGCAGTTTGGGGCTATATAATTCAAGTAAAGGTTATAGCTAATTTAACAGCTGTAAATTCCTAGGGGTTGTTATTTACATAAAGCACATACAACTTTTATTGCACCCATAGTGTGGCATTTAATTAATTAATTTGGCATTTCTGTAGCACATGTTCTGATTCTGTCTGACAGGTAGATGCTTCATATTTCATCTGAAAGCAGACCAAAGATTTTTGGTTATCCAAATGGAGCCACTCCAAAATTTACGAAAAGGATCCTCTGCATTCAGATGTGAAGAGAGAGGACAAGTGGGTGTTGAATTAAACCATGTTAAAGTCAAAGACAGCAATATTTGCAATACCTCAACACTTGATGACCTCCATAAAGATTTCTCCTTGTGTGTCAGTGCTTTTTATGCCCCTCCCATGATGCCTCCAGATGCGAGTGCTTTCTGCTCCACAGAAGGAAGACACGTTTCACAGAAAAGTCTGTAAATTAACACAGAAATAAGATAATTTTCAGATGTTATGGCACCTTTCAGAATATAACAAATGTGAAGATTAATAAACAAGAAGCCAGCACGTTCCACAGAAGCCAGAAGAATTGTATCTAAAAACGGAGATCTGCACTGTGCAACGCAGTTTTCAAAATGCTGGTGAAGGGCGGAATGGAGCACCAGGATCTGTATGCCCATGGTGGAAAAAGAATGGCAAAAGCCAAAAGGGCCCCAAAATAAAAAGTCCCACGAGTTTATTAGCAAGCTACACACTTGGCATGGATATTGGTATATACTTTGCTTCTATCTTATCATCATCAAGTCATCATCATCATCATCCTCAAAGAATAAAAATAAAAAAGGAAGAAATAAAAATGAAAGGGAGATGAGACAGGAGAGGGAAGGGGATACCCAGTGCTGGGTCCAGCATTGATTCAGCTGACAGAGTGTCCAGGGTCCTGGGGCCACCACCCAGGCTTTTCGAGGGTACCTTTTTTATAGGTAAGTTTTCCACCCTGGGATTAGGTTTATTGCTCTTCATTCAAATGAGTTATCATGTGCATTCCATTCTTCTTGACCTTTCTGGAAATGGGCTGAGGGGCTTTGAGGGTCTTACTGTGGTCTCGTTCCCCTTCTATTGGTCTTGCCTGCTCCTTGACCCCATTTCTGTGCTTGTGCTGCATATCGTGCAGTCTGCACGGACCTGAACCGGTAAATTGGTTCCAGAAAGGTGCTGCTATACCTTCATATGCTCCCCTCTCCGTCTCCCCCACCTTCCAGGCAAATGCTGTTCTGACTTGCCTACTTTAATGGTCATCAGTGTTTGAGGCACAGCAGTGCATCATCTCCTTCCTGCTCAGGCTTCTACAAGGTCAAAAACCTACCCAGTCTATCCCTCTCATTGTTTTAATGCTAACCAATATAAGGTTGTGAACATCAATGAGAAAAATGCATGAGAAAAAAAGTTTCCTTTCTGATTAACTCATAGGGTTATTTTTGTGCATGAAACTCAGAGAGGAAAGACTTATTACCATTCCTCATTACAAAAAATATGTATAAATTTCTTTCAGTGTAAACTGAACTTTCAATGTCAGCACACAATTTTTACTTATTTGCCTGAAGCCACTTTTTTTAATCATTGTTATATACATTTTTTAATAAGAGACTGCATAAAGTATTAACAGTGTAAATTCTTTCCATCTAAGCAATTTGAGTTTATTTATTTTACTGCTAATTTTCAATTGTGTTATATTAAATCTGTGACACTAAGGCTGACACATAAAACTTTGTCAATGAATATTCAAATGTGATGTTCTCTACACACATATTTTTCAGAAGAGCTGCTTTTTGTATTTTAAACTGATTTTCTTGTGTTACAGTTTATATGAGTAGGGACTCAACAATTTCTTCTAATAAAACTGGAAGTAAATATTCTTCAAAATGTGGCTAACATTCAGAAATTGGGACTTGTCCTGCGGAGAGAGATATTTGATCCCTACCTGAAAAAATATATCATAATTCTTCCTTTCTCACATGGAAATTAAACTGAGAGCATTTACTTTTAATTCTTTTAATCAGGTTTGGGCTTTGATTTTGTTTTGTTACTGTTGTCATGAGAACAATGAGTAAGAACACAACTTCTAGCACAGTCAGTGGCAACACACTTGCTTCACTTCTTCATATCTGGGCAGCAGTATGCAGCTCTGACTTGAATTTCCAAATGACTTCTAGAAGCTATAATCTTTGAGATGGATGTCTCCTTAACTTAGTCAATTCCTGTGTAAAGGAATCCAATGCTGTCGAAGGTTCCCTAAGATCACTTGTGTGGCCTGCAAGTACTGCTGTAGAAGAAGGCATATTATCTGCTGTAGAAGAAGGCATATTATCTGCAGGTGTTTTGCTTGCCTGATGCAAGTATTGGAGAGTTTGAGGCATCTCAGTAGAGTGCTGACATTCAGGCAAGCTAATCGCATGTAGTCTGTGTCATCTGATTTTTCAAGTGGTCACATTGCTGTTATGGGTTGATTGCTGTGTTGCAAAATAGAAACAGTGATTCGCTTTCTAAGACTGAAAAGAAGTAAAAAAGAAATCCCCAAAACTGTATTTTTGCTTGAGGCTGTTTATTTTTACTATATTTATCTTTGAGCTGAGGAATTTTGATCCTATGAAAATTTGTGAAACAGAATTTTATAGGAAAAAGCCCAACAATTAAAACGAAATAAAAAGAGCATTAAGAACATAAACAATGAGCTCAGATTCAGAAGTAAATGCATTCCCTAAACACGATGTATCTTAGGAATTCAGATTGCCGTATGAACAGCAGATTAATCCCCCGTTTGAAGACAACTGTTTCAGTTAGGCATAATACTGAATGATGAAGCTGACCACTTTAATACACTTCATAAATTTTTTAGCCTCTGCAGGTATTGGAATAAAACCAGGCACATTATTATGCAAAAAGAGTGGTTATATAATGACATCTCAATGCTTATATTTTCATTTCAGTAACATACAAAAAAAAGTTAGGAAAATGGAACAGTAAAACCCACAAATTTTTCTTACTTCCCAGGAGAAGTTGTGTTTCAAATTCACTGTACAGCTCTGCAATGCAGTGGAGCAAGCTGCTAAGCAGCGTAGGTACTGTGTGGATGACTGGGTGTCAGAATGGAGCTTCAGACAAAGTTTATTAGAGAAGCCCTCCCATGGAGTCATGAGGTGCAGAATGAATCCCCTTGCTTTCTAAACTCCTTCTTGGAGAGGAGTATGAGTGTGGCTGGATTCAATCTGAGCCCTAGACCATCAATGGTTTCTGTGTAAAAGATTATATAGGTGTGACTGAATCTTTATACAAGTTTGTCCTGCATGATTAAGGATGGCAAACAAAATAAATTTCTATAAAAATAAATGATGTCTTATGACACTCTTTGCACTAAAAAATCTTAATCAGAATTATTTACTACACAATATAGGTAGCTGTAACTACTAGTATGGTATAGTGCGCTATTTTTGAAGCATTATTGAAGCAATTATATTAAAGCTATCAAAACCAACTAATAAGTAGAGATTGGTGTTACTCACCAGCTACCTTGGGCAAATCTCCTTTGCTCAGCCTGGAGGAGTAACCCTGAGTGGTGTCCCCACTCAAGGGAGGAATCTCCACAAATACTCCAAGAAAGGATGTGTTGGAAGACCCTGCTGTTAAAAAGTGGGACTGGGCTTTTATAGGATAAAGTGATAAACTCTTCAGTCATATGTCTCCAGACCAGCTGTGTCAGCTCAGCATCTTTAGATAAGTTAGTAGTAGCATAGTATAACTTGTTAGTTCCTTTATCAGGTACCTCATCACGTCTGCCACATCTTCACCTCACTATAAAGATGTTTAACTTTGGGACTGATGAGTCAGGCTGGTTTCAGCATTCTTCGACATCAAAAGCAGCATGCTACCCCCTTCTCTATTCACCACTAACAGTTTTGCAAACAGGATATTGTGTGAGTGGCCCCCACTTCAGGCCGAGCATCCTGCTACACTGGGCACTACTACTTTTCTCCTGGGCCTGAAGATCTGGAAAATCCTCCTAGCCTTCTGCTTCTAAAATGTGAATAGTATTGGATCTTCTGGCCTGCCTAAACTCCTGTCTGATTTCCCTGTTCTCCTCTCTTTCTTTCTGGATTTTCTTGCTTTCTCCTGCCTTCTCCCTGCTACTGCCCAGCCAGTTACTCTGGGGCAAGACTGCATCCTCTGTGGCACTGCCATGCTTGAATTTTTTGTTGTGGGAATGAGCCACTTACTGTTCTCAAGCAGCACTCTGAAGCTACAGGATTTGTCTCATTATGAGCCTATTAGTGTGAAGTAAAATGCATAGGTACAATGTTCCACTTGAGCATTTTAAAATTAATGTTTCATCACTATCACTTGGATGTCTGGCTTTTATTCAAAAGTAAGATTAATAGTCTACAAGTGATTGCTCTGATATGAAAAGGTGCAGAAGGAAAGAGGAAGAAGCACAATTAATCTAAAATCCAAACACTTATTAACATAAGACTATAATCCAGTAAAAGATCATATTTTCAATGTCACCTAATATGAATAGATACAGTGTCTAATACTAATGCTTTAATGAATTATGCTTTACTATAACCCATACTTTTTTTGTATACTAGATCCACTTTTATGATTTGGAAATGCAGATAAAACCTAAGAATTTAGGCTCACATAAATTGCCCTTTTCCAGGTCTCTCTTTTAACATCTTAAGGTTTCAGAGATAACTCACATTTCTATACCCCAGTTAAAGCTATCTAAAGAATATTTTGAGATGAAACATATATTTTACAGAACACTTGCAAATCTAGAAAATATGATACCTAAGATAATACTTCATACAGGTATATAGTGCCCTTTTCCACCTCCTAACCTATTTACGTCTTTCTGAAAATTGTGCACCCTTTCCACCTGCTTTGCCAGGTACGCCATCACTCTCTAAGATTTCATGCTATTCCTGGTCAACTGATTTAGGATAAAGTGCATAGTTTACCCATCTCGGTCCAAAATTTTAACATTTTCTATTCTGTTAATGTGTAACTGGAACAGCAAAAGATGAAGCTTCAGTCTTCATGGGGAGTGACACATACTACAAAGTAAATGCCATAGAGGTTCTTTGCTCAGCTACTGATTGTAGCAGTTTAACTCTATCCCACAAAGGCATTAAATGATATTTGCAGTCCAAAAGCATTAGTAGGATTTTCAGTCATTTTAATACTTGGTTGATCCCTCTTTGAAAACTATAACTGTAGAATATTCCTTCCATTAACATTGAAATGGATAACAGCTATACGAGCTTGCATAGCTCAGTGGACTCCAAACCTGAAAATAAAAACTCAGGGAGAGAAGAAAGATTTTATTTCCATGTCTAGGGGGTCGGCTTTTGTTGCCAATGGCACAAATCCTACTCTCTCCAGGGTAAGACTATAGCACCTTGCCTATGGGCCAGGACAATGCATAATTCTCTGTACAGAACAGGATCTGAAGCATGAACATTGTCAGGGAATTTTGGACTGGTAGGCTGTGGCAATCAGATGAAGTACTCTTTCCAGACTTACAGCATCCCTCTATATCACACAAGTCTGTTGCTTAGAAGGTGAGGATGACGAAACTTGGCTTCCCACATTTTGGTGCCCTCTTTCAGGGAAAGTGTTCCCAGTCACAGCCAGCTGTCTTTCACCGGTGCTTAAACGTGAATAAAATGAAGGTTAGGTAAGAAGAAGAAAAAAGCATGCATTTATATTCTAGCAAATAATGTTTTCCTGTAGTTTGACAGTTTAGTGGAGGAAAGTAAAAGCCAGTTTCCTTCTTGTCTTTAAACCTGAAGGTTTTAGAAGGCCTTTCTTCATTCTGTCTGAGATGTCTTCCTCTTGTGACATTCCTGAGAAGAGCTTCAGAGCCACACAGAGAGCTGAAGTGAACAGGAACAATGAAATGATCCTCTGGGAAGAAGGCATTGAGGTGACAGAGGCTATATTTGTGACATGTCTGAAGAACAGCAAGTGTGAGAGGATAAATAGAGCTAGGAAAATTATGTGAGTGGGTGTAGAAGTCCAGAAGATAAAAGGTTAATGTGTATGTCTCAAACACTGATAGCCACACAGATGTGGAGCCAACCAAGGATTGTTGGTAATAACAGACAAGAACTGTCGGTAGTAAAATGCTGTGAGAAAGAACAGGATGTGGCTGGAGAAGGGGACCATGCAGAGGTAGGCCAGCACTTTTCTGGGACAAACATCCTTGCTCTGGCTTCTGGAGATAAGTACAGTAAAGTACAGTGCAACGGCAGGATTGAGGTCAAGAAGCAGGCATGGACTGTTAACCAAAGACTGACCCAGTAAGGGGGATCAAGACTACCAAAGACTCCTATAGTTCTCCAACTCATTTCCAGAAACATCTAGAAGAATGAGCTGCACATGATAACTGATTTGCATAGCAAGTGAGAAACTTATCTCCAGGACANCTCTCTCTCTCTCTTCTTTTTCCCTCTACCACTTATTCAAAATCCACTGCGGAGTGCTTATACTCGAAGATGGGACTAATGTGCCAATTTCCATGCCAATTGTGTAATTTACTCTGCGAGTTTTTAAAGACCCTCTAACTTTTGTTGTTTCTTTTTGACCACAAGCAGCTGCACAGCTCTGTGTTCTGTGCACCTTTTGGAGTGGGACTCCACAGTGAGGGATCAAGTATGTATTTTTTTGCAACTGATGAAAGAACAAGGTAAAAATATAAGCAGAGCTTGAAGCAATGCTGAAGAGACCAGAAATTGGGCAGAGAACATATTAGACATGCAAGGAGGATCAAGTAAGAGTCCCAAGACTTCTGATGTTTGTTTCTATTGCAACACATCTCTTATACAAGGTCAGTTACATGAACTAAGGAAATAATAATAAAGGTACAGAAAACTGCAATCATTGCAGGAAAAGATAACAGAAATCAGAAAAACATGTAATTATTTCAAGATTTAAAAGGAGGAAAATGTGAACAGAAAAAAAAGTTGTGAAGCAGAAGAGTTTAAAGGAAAAGAATATTTTAAATATTTATTTGCTCTTGTGGCTCATGACCTTGGCTCCACAACATGTAGATAATTGTTTTTTAAAATCTGTATTATATATCTTTTTTACCAGAGAATACTTGTACATCCATGCCATTAGTCTCCAGATACTGTTCATTATAATCTAAAGAAGGAAAAAAACCTCTTTGTCAAGTTCAAAGCAGCTCTGGATGTCAAGGGCAAGTAACCTGAAGGGTGCCTCCTTTTAAATGACCACTGCTATGACTTTGGGATGCCTCATTACTGGCATAAAGTGGGAAGGAGGGTGCAAAGGAGAAGACAGATATTTGTGGCTTTCTCGTTGCAGAAGGATTAAGGATTTGCACTTCATATAGCAAATCTTTTAACAAGTGTGATTACATCACCTACTCAGTTTACTTAAAGAGAGAATTAAATTCATTTTCGTTATATTGCACACGAATAGCTTGTGATCATTTTGGAATTTATGCAGTACACTTTTATATTTATTTTACTTGTGACTAAACGTAGTTTCTATGGTTACAAACACAGTTTCAATTTTGCCTTAAAGAGATAATGATTCTTCATATTGAAACAAAAGGAAGGCAAAAGCAGTTTAGCAGGAAAAGCAATTTCATGTCACTTTCTTTTTATTTATTATAGTACTCTTAATTTGTGTAACTTATAGGATTGGTTAAAAAAGTTTTTGTTGGAAGAGTTTCGTTGTCATAAAAATGCAGATGGATTGAAATTTTTATAGAATCATGGAATGGTTTGAGTTGGAAGAGACCTTAAAGATTATCTAGTCCTAACCCCCTGCCATGGGCAGGGTCACTTTCCACTAGACTAGTTTGCTCAAAGCCCCTTCCAACCTGGCTTTGAACACTTCCAGGGATGGGACAGCCGCTACTTCCCTGTACAACCTGTTCCAATGCTTCAACACCCTCACAGTCAAGGATTTCTTCTTAATATCTGATCTACACCTGCGCTCTTTCCATCTGAAGCAATTACCTCTTGTCCTGTCACTACATGCTCTTGTAAAAAGTCTCTCTCTGTGTTTCTTGTAGGCTCCCTTTAGGTACCCAGGCCTCTGATTTGTTGAGGTGTCTCTGCAGGGCCTCCCTGCCTTCGAGGGAGTCAACAGCTCCTCCCAGTTTTGGATTGTCTGAGAACTTGCTCAGTATCCCTTCCAGCCCTGCATCCAAGTCATTTATGTAGATGTTGAAGAGCACAGGGCCTAGGATGGAGCCCTGCAGAACCCCACTAGCAGTCTGAGGGCTACACCAGGCTAGGATGTTTCCTGGTGAATTTTGAAGAATATTGTCATTTTTCATACCGGTTTAATTTTCAGAAGAGGAAAATGAATTTAGGAAAAATTATTTAAATATTTAACTATTCCCCTTCTAAAAAATTTAAAATATAAGCAACCACTATACTGTGATTATTGGTAGAGATAGGAAGTTGTTATGCCGTGACTCATTAAACAAAAGATACGCGTTGCCTTCAGCTGTCATTTGGGATGTCGGTCTTGACCATGGGGCTATGGCAGGGCATCACACAGGGATACTACTGCAGCTGCTAACTGCTTGCCTCTTTTCCTCTGTGGTTTATTGCCCTCAAGTGAGGAGGAATTAAGAAACAAGTTACTGCCCAGTTTATACCCCCATAAATGTTGTTTCATGTGTCCTTTCACATCTGCCACCTTCCTGAAGTTTGTGACCGGCAACAAAGAATTGAACTGAAGGTGCTGAAACTAATGCAGATGATATTTAAGGTACGATTATAATCAAATATTTTGAAAGAGTAGTTATTAATACTACGAATTTCACAATTTCTTTGATGAGGGGGAAATTAGAAAGCAGATACAAGTACTAAAGGACTGTATTTGATGAATATGGGCAACTCCTACTGCAGGAGAAAGAGTATGCTCCTGCTCCTTGAGCTGGTGTGAGAAGAAAAAAATTATTCTTAACCTCTATAGTCTCACACACTTCTTTCATTGCTAAAATTGTGAAAATCAGAGTTCCATGCTCTGATACAAGCTACTGGCACTTTAAGTTTGTTGCAAAACAAGGCTTTATTTCATGTTTGCTGCTTTTGCCAGGCTCAGAATACATTTTTGATCACTTGGCTTCTTTAGTTGTTGTTGCTGTGGGCTGTGAGCAGAGATGCACAGTCAATATTCACTTTATTAAGTAAATTTCCTAGCAGCAAGAAAATCATATTATAACCTCGCCTGAACTAGTGTCTGCTCTCAAAGCCCTTTTGGCAACAGCTGTGTATCCATAAATTCTTTGACCTTTCAGTGCTGCACAAATATGTGGATCACCTGTAAGTACACTCAAATGTTGTGCTGAGATTTAGCCAGCCCAGAATTTATGTTTGGAATCTAGTGGTTTGGATCTGTTGTAAAAAACATAAGAAGAATAATCCTCATCTGTGAGGTGTACACACTGCAGTGCAAATCGTGGGACACTGAATACTTTCAGCTGACATGAGTACTATTTTTTGATGCCATTGCAGTGAGAGTGTGAGCTGAGGACCCGTGAATTTTATATATAGGGACACTTCTCAAGTCACACAGCATTGTCCTCTATGTAGTGTAACTGTAATGCCTATGCTGCATTCTGGATAACCTCTGTGATGTTATCCAGGGTTTTTTGGACATTGCTCTATTAAAAAAAAAAAAAAAAAGAAAAAATAAAAGGAAAAAACTCACTTCATGTTAACAACATGTATTAAATAGAAAAAAAATTAAAGGATGGATTTCCCTCCTGCTCTGTTCTGTTTAACACAACATAATATTCTAGCTTATAAACCTTGAATATTTCATGTGTTTACAGTATATTATTGAGTAATCAGAGGTCATAAAGAAACAGAATATGACACAGTAAGACATTTTTTCTACTGTTACTTACTGCTGAAATATACTGTAATGTAAAATGTAGTGTAGTATACTATGTTATAAAATATGTACCTTATGCTTACTTTAGTATAGGAAACATATATACTACTGGACATATAGAATAAGTGCTCTTAGTATAACCACTTTCAGCTAGCTTTTAACCTCATGGTTCTCAGTCTTGCTTTGTTACACCGCCTGTGCTAACCGATGCTCCTTCTGGAGAGCTCAGCTTACATGTCTCTTAGAGCAATTTTATTTATCAGCTCAATACAGATTTTACAGTAATGAGGAGAAGAGATTTCTGAATCTGTGTAAATGGACATGGATTGAAATCTGTGACAAGTCTGGTGACATTTAGAATGTATTCTTTGCAAAGAATTTTAATTTTGCAGTAATTCTTCTAAATCTAATTAGTGCAATGTCAGCATGGCAGATGAGAATGTTATGCCATTTTGGCCTATCCACATTTCATTAGCTTTTACAAATATTTGACAATCTATTTTCAATATCCAGGAAATCAAATAAATGTTCAAGTATATATTAATGAGAATGAAACATCCCTCCCCCCCCAACTCCTCCTTTACCTTGTGAGCATTTAAATTGCTCAAAAATCTCACATTGAGAGGTAATATGCATCCAAACTTGACAAAGGCAAGCAATGATGGTGTTTCATATATAAGGAAGATCTTCAAGCATAGGAAATATTTACTCTGCTGAAATTAGTACTTTTTTTGTCTCTAAAAAAGTAGAACTTGCATATATTCCAGGGTTTCAACCTAACTTTTGTCACATCACTTCAGGAGGCTAAATCAAGAGTCTAACTGATGCAGGACTATCTGCAGACAATGTCAGGCTGGAGAGTCAGTGAGCTCCCAGCATCACATCGGGCCTGAATTGGCCATGGCATTTCCCCTTTCTCCCTACTTCAGAGATATACAGCAAATAGTCTGAACCCAGACCTCGGGATCCATCCTCTGCCTCCAAAGAGGCTACGACAATTTTCACTCATTTTGGCAGGAGTTGTTGGGGCTCGTTCACTTTATAGCATTTATTCCAAATACTGCCAAGCCAGTAAATACATGAGTGAAATAGCATCAGAAAAATAAAGAAAGCTCAATCTCCCAATTAAAATTATTGTTTCTGTTGAACCACTGTGCTGACAGCTGACAAGTTATACAACTCCACACCTGTGCCTGACTCCATTCTTTAAAAAAAAAACCCAAACCAAAATTCAAACCCCAAATATATTAAAATTATTTAATATTTACTTAAACTGTAAGAAAAAATTCTGAAGTAACTTCTCAGTTTATAGTCTTTCTTTGCACTATGGTAAAAGATTTGATTTTCAGCAAATTCTGATTACTCACCTCAAGTTAAAGGTTTTTCTGAGGCATCTGCTGTAAATGGCTCAAAAGATATGTATTTTTTTAAATAAAACTTTTCCCACTCTCCTGTTCATTCCTTTTCTAATTTTATCTCATTTTTTGTTTAGAATTTGTTTGCTTTCTAAAGCTTTCCATTCCAGGCAGCTGACACCCTCCCTTCAGATACTGATAGACATTGATGTGGTCCCCTCTCAGTCACCTCTCCTCAAGGCTGAGCAGGCCCAGCTCGCTCAGCCTGTCCTCGTAAGGACAGCATTTTCTCTTGGCTCAGTTCTTCTGTTCCTGCTCTCAGTCTGACTATGGGAAACAAGCAGATCATTGTGATTCTTTCGTCTCCAATCGCTCTCAGTCCTCAGGCCAAAAACTTGTAGATCTCTTAATATCTTTTGCTGCTGCAATCACAGCATGTTTGTCCTTAGCTCTGATGCATTACATACTTGGGGCTATCTTTTCTCACTGGGGAAGAAATCCACTGGAATTCTTCCGACAAACAGACAGATTTCAGAGGCTATATCAATTGAGATATGGATTTCTATTTTTGTTGGTTTAATTTGCAGTGTCTGAGAAAAGATTTTGATTTCTAGATTTTCTTGAGAATCTCATTTAGGCAATAATTACCTCAATTTTTACCTGAGGAAAGGTAATTAGGATACTTTATTGTTCCTTGCTCCTGGAATAAGGTGAGTGAAATAAACAAGCTCTATATCATACAGTAAAATTACAAAACACATTTTTATGTCATCTCCCATCCCTTCCCAAACTGCTACTTAGTCAGATACTTTAAATTACTTGAGAGAACAGACTTTCTAAGATCACTCTATGTTGATATTTTCTCCCTAGTCAAGTCTAAACCAAGTAATATTTTTTTTCTACCCATCGTTTCTATTGTTCCTTGCATTCCAAATCTTGCACCAGGCCCATCGCCAAGGTCATCATCTGTGTCACATCCTTTTATTCCTTCACTCTTTCTTCATCTTTTGTGAAGTTCACAGAATCACAGGATGGGCAAGGTTGGAAAGGTCCACAGTGGGTCGTCTTGTTCAACCTCCCTGCTCAAGCAGGGTCATCCCAGAACACATAGCACAGGATTGTGTCCAGATGGTTCTTGACTATCTCCAGAGAGGGGGACTCCACAACCTCTCTTGGGAATCTGTTCCAGTGCACGGTCACTGCACAGTAAAGACGTTCTTACTCATGTTCAGGTGGAACTTCCTGTGCATCAGTTTCTGCCCCGTTGTCCTATTGCTTGGCTTCACCAAGAAGAGCCTGGATCCA
>VZTA01025354.1:300818-361931 GCA_013398855.1 Mohoua ochrocephala | reverse complement strand
CCCACGGGGAGCCCTGGGATGGGCCGGTTCCCGGGTGCCGCAGCGGATTTCGGTGCTGAGGCTCGCGGTGTGCGGCAGCCGGAGGGCACACGCCGTAGTGCGCGGGGGTTTGCCGGGGACGTGCATTCATTTTTTAAGGATCCGGGGAGTTGCGAGGGTTGCTCAAGGCCCCGCTGCTCACACGCTGTAAGCTATGCGTGTACCCCGTACACAGGCACGTGTTTAAGCCTTCCGTTCTTCAGAAGTCTCCTGAGAGCAGCCGGAACTGTACCAAAACTAAATGAGCGGGTATCTATAGTCAAATTACTGAACAAATACTCATTATTGAAACTTAATGAGCTGTGTTTCTAGCATATTAGTAACAGCTTTTTTTGTTGTCATTTCACCTCACTTGGACCACAAGGCGTGATTAAAAAGCAGCAAGGCTGTTGTTTTGATGTGGGGTTTGTATGTGTGTGTGTTCCTTGCAGATGTCAGAAGACCTTGCTAAGCAGTTGGCCAGCTACAAAGCTCAGCTCCAGCAAGTCGAGGCTGCCTTATCTGGCAATGCAGACAATGAGGATTTACTGAAACTGAAGAAGGACTTACAGGTGAGAACTTAAGGGTAGGTGAAACTTCAGGGTCTTTTACAAGTGTTTTATCTTTCCTAAATATTTGTCCTGCAACAAAAGTAGACACTTGGTGGGTTGGTTACTTTCATTTCACATAGCTCGATATAGTCATGGTAGGCTTAGTCTGGAAAAACCCAAAATATGGTCTGTTTTAAGTCTACTTTTTTGGATGAGTACAAAAGATGTACTAATTTATACAGCAAACTCTTTTACTATAAACTTTTGCCAGAGAGGTGAAAGATATGCCAGTGCTGTCTTTACTATGTGTTGGTTTTTATTTTTTTTTTTCCCTGAAGCCTTTCTCAAAGTCATTATTTTTTGTTGCTTTTACTAATGCTGAAGCCTGATGGTTTGGCTTAACATGATGTTCTTACTGAGTTCTCAAATAACTCGATCCAGAACCTGCTTACTCATTAAATGCATTTGCAATGTTAAAAGCTTTGGACTGTAGTTCTGTATTCCTTGTGCATCTGAGTCTTGATTGTGTTCCTATGTAAGAAAGGAAAAGAGTTGTGTTTTTCATTTGTCACAAGAGCATAGTGTGTTCCTAACAGCTAAACCCCATTTCTGGTCCTTGGGATGTTGTTTAGTGACAGGAAGGCCACCAGCCTAATTTTAAATATATGAGTGGTCTTTTAGATTCTTGTGCATATAAAGACACATTGGCATATAGAAAATCCCAGCAGTGCTGTTAAAATCTGTCGTGAGAGTGCAAGATGCTGCTTCATTTCTGTTGTGGATTGCTTTAGGCATCAGGTGTAAGAATATGTAAAACTACCCAGTGCAAGGTTCAGTGACCACTGCTCTGTATGGAAATAACAGTAATGAATTGGGGCTTCAAAGCCAAAACACCAGTAGTACCTCCAAACAGTGATCTTTAGAATTCCTTTTAAACTGCAAAGGCTTTGTGCCCACAAGGCACTTTATAGATCATCTGAATGTGCTCTGTTGTACACTGTTAAAAGCATGTGTATATTTTTATATTTTTAAAATGCACAGCAAAACCCATATGGGATGATATTTCCGATACCAACACGACCTCGGCTTTGATATGCAGAGATCATTGATGTGAAAGGACAACTTGCAAACTTTTTAATAAAAGCTTTCTGCACAGAATGGGGAAGATCTTTACACTTTCGTCCCCAAAAGGTTTGCTATCCATATGTTCCACCTTGAAAATGACATAATGTTTTGCAGACTTGATATATGCCAACTAAGCAAAGAACTGTAAAAATGGGTTCGATGCGTCAGTGTCCCAACTAAACGGCTTTTTGTCTGTTCAAAAAGATGGTTACTGTGTAATTGAAACATCTTTTTCCTATTATAAATACTGATGCATCTTGTATGCTTAGATTATTCTTGAGTAAGAAGATTAAATATTAGAAGAAATTGTTAGAAGTACTTAGCTTTTCCCTTTTTGGTTCACCGAAGCATTTCTAGGACAGTGTCTGTGCACCCAAGTACCAAACTTGCCTTTTCTATCTAGTAGGATTGATGGCAGCTGTCATCTTCTGTAATTGGAGATGAGATCTGTGGGTGTTGCGCTCTGGAGTGTAGAGCGCTCTCTGGCTTTGTAAAGTCCAGTTGGTGAGGAAAAATCTTGGCAAACTCTAGGTAGTGTTCCCTGTGCCTCACACCTCCATATCATGGGGATGTGGCACCAAGCCATGTCGTTCAACCTGTTTGGCTGTGCTGAGCTGCTGTGGTAGTCCAAGTCCTGCTCAGAAATTTTCTTGGAATGATCTCTTAAAGACTTGAGAACTGTCTCAGGACTTGTAATAAAATTAATGTCTCTATCTTGTGAGCTGAGCATTATGGAATATGGATATCACATGAAGATTTTCTACCAAAAGTTTGGTATTTTAATAGCCTGGTGTCTAAGAGGCTTTTTTAAATTCGGAGGATTCTTGGTAGACTTGTCTGAAACTATTCACATCCAAGTTCTACAGTAAGCTATCTCTGAGTGTGGCAAGAATTAGTCAACAGTTTGGTGTTACTGGTAGTTGCAATACCTGAAACACTTGTTTTCAGGAGTGGCTTGTGCCTAATGGGATGTATTTGACCTGCTGAGAGGGATACTTGTCTCAAACCACGATGCCTCTTGGATTTGCAGAATACAGCTACCTGTATGTTGAGGAATAGTTTGGGGTTTTGCACCTGGGAGGGAAAATTAGGCTAGTGCTGTATGTTCTCAAATTAGGGAACTTGATAATCAAACTCTGTTGTGCTTCAGCTGTGGTGTTAGGAACATGGTGAGCTAAGTAGCAGAAGTAATTGTGCGTTCCTGCGCTCACAGTTGCTACTGATTGTGCTCACTGGAGTACTCATTAACCAGCAGCTCCTCCAAAGCAAAGAGCAAAACTTTCATTAGCTGTTGGAAATTCAGACATTAACGTGCTGCAGCAGAAACAAACTGTTAGACCATTGATGCTAGTTGTACAGTTTATCAGATAAAAGTGCATGCAAGTTTATATTGTATTAACTTATTTGGGAAGTGCTTACAATCCTTTAGGTTCTTAAGGGGATGGTGAACAGCTCCTTTACTGTGTTTTCCTGAGTCTTTGTATGCCCATAGCTGAAGCAAGATGTGAAGTGGGGAGGAAAGTTCAGGCTCCACCGAGCCTCTGTTGAACACTGTTTATCTGTAACCCTCCCCTGATTTAAATGTTTACTGTTCGTTAGGACAGTGACAATGGTTCGTGCTGAGGTACTCAAAGAACTGAAGAGTTTTTCTTCTTTAGGACCTGCAAAGTTTCTTTGCGTTGTACAGAAAGTTTACGTGGCCCTTTAGTGCTGTCTCCTTTGGCTTTTAACACCACTGAAAAAGAGATGTCTTGATTGCTTAGTCTTCAGTGTAATATTTACAAGAAATTGGGAGAGGCTTTTGCATGCTCCTGCCTGCAAATGAATAATGTGTAAAAGAAATGGAAAATTTTGATACTTTGTCATCTTGGATTAGCAAGGGGAAGGCCTGACCTGAAATGTCAAGGTCAGGGAACTTAGGAAAAAACACTTATATCAAAATGACTTAAGGAAACCAGTTCTTTAGTGTGCTTTCTAAGAAGATCAGAGGGCTTCATAGCTTGGAGGGTGCTCTGCCACCCTGGCTCTGGATGCTACAGTTCAGCCAATGAGAGAAATGCTATGAAAAATAATAGGTTACTTTTTGAAAATTTGAGGAGGGCATGGGCAGCTTTACAGCAGTACAGCGAGGACCGTATATACTTTTATCTACAATTGCAATTAATGAGTTTAATTAAATTATTAAAAAACCAAAGCAAGTGTAATTCACACATCAGCTATGAATTTAAAACAGTAACTTAAAAAAAAAACCAAACCAAAACCAGTAAGCTTGGGGTAAAAATACGCTTGGTAAGAGGAATGTGAAAAATTATTTTTTGTGGGTTTTTTGTCTTTTCTAGGAAGTCATAGAGTTAACCAAAGATCTCCTTTCAACACAACCTTCGGAAACTCTTGCAAGTTCTGACAGTTCTGCGTCCGCCCTGCCCAGTCACTCATGGAAGGTTGGGGATAGGTGTATGGCCATATGGAGTGAGGATGGACAGTAAGTGTAGAAAACTTCTCTAACAGTTACATGAAATAGTTCAATGGTAAGAGACTTTCATTCAGTTTGCATTGACCTAGGGTGACTAAAAGCAAAAAGAAACCAGGAAATAAATGTGGTATTCTTGTACTGTTTATTAAAGGTTAGTGTTTTAGGTAGCAAAGAGATGGGGGGGTTATTTTATAAAAATGCCCTTTTTGTCACTAACCTTATAGAAGTAATTTACTTTCATAAATTACCATTTGCTGATGTAATAAATGGCAGATTGAAAGAATTGGTCTGCCAGGACAGTCTTTTTGTAAAGCTTTTGGGATGTGTAGTTCATCATTTGTCATTGCGTTCACTCATTGCTATGAAGAAAAATTCTTGCTGTGTCTCAGTTTGGGCCTCTAATTGGAAATTAATTTTAAATTTTTAAATGAGAATGCAGGGTTTGGCTATAAAATAACTATCTATGTAATGTAACTATAGAATTAATCAACATTTTGGGTTTGGTCTCCTATATATTAGCCTGTGTAGTTCTGGGAACACAAGCAGATCGTTCTGACTCCATAAACTTTGAAATAAACATTCTGAAGTTACTTTTCATACCGCACATGCGTAACTGTTTCAGTTTTAAAAAAATAACTGTTTAGGCAGGACCAGTATCCCAATTGTTACCACTTAGAGAGAAGCTCTGTTGTTCAATGAATGTGCTTCTCTTAACAATGTAGGAACCACATAAAGATTTTGGTATAGCTGTTGGTGTCTTAAGTAGAAAACTAACCTAAAAGTGAGCTGTTTATTAATGAGTAAAATGTTTTTTGTGTTAGAACTTAAAAATGGAATCTTTTAGTCTTAGGTCACCATTGGGTCATTCTTTTTGGTTTGATCCCTTGGTTACAGGATCAGAGCTTGGGGAAGAGGGTGCCAGAGTGTTCACTGAAGTGCATCTTACTGGATTTAATTGTTCTGCTTTTTTTAGAAAACCCTGCTTCTGTTGCAGCATTTCTTAAGTGAGCAGTGTTTCATAAAGAGCTAGCCAGACTTTTGGGTTTTCATGTGTTTTCACCTAACTCAGCTCAAGATGTTGGCCCACTGAAAACACACAAGAAATTAATTTAGTAAATCTTAATTGGAATATTGTCTATGAAACATTTTGGTTTTTTCCTCTGTTTGCTCTAGATGTATCCTTTTTGTCCTGAATTTAGACACAGTTGTTTTAAATATTTTTGGAAATGTCACTTGTCTTTTTTTTTCTTTTTCCCATTTTGAGGTCAGTTTGACCAAAGTGTTTCATACACGTAAATATGAAATGGACTGATTTCTGTGAAAATTTCAAAATTGCTGTTTTAAATCAATAAGAAAACCTTTAAGCTTTAAAGTGTTGAAGAGGGAATGTTTTGAAAGCTTCAGTTTTTCTTAATTCTTTATCCTGTGGAGAAAAATGGAATCAAAGCTTTGCACTTCTGAGCTGACATTTTCTAAAACACCTCAATGAATTCCATGAAAACTGTTCTGTGAATGCAGTGGGGTTTTTTTCTATCCCATGATCTGCCAGAACTAAAACTAAATCAGGAGAGCTGATTAGATTGGCCCCAGCATTAATCATTATTCGTGATAGCTGTGAGGGCATTGCTCTTTGAAGCTAAAGGTCAAATACAGCAGATTCCAGTCTTTGTACCTATGTCCCTTTGACCTTAAGACAATAATCTCTTGGTTTGATTTGTGTGTTGCCCCCGAAAATGAAGGCTGGTATCTGCAAATTTTTCACTTAGTGGCATTAGCTGGCTGATGTAGGTGTTGAAGGGCTGAGTATTAAAGCTTTACTCACATGCTTACAGCCATGATATCTTTACAGGTGTTACGAAGCTGAGATTGAAGAAATAGATGAGGAGAATGGAACAGCTGCGGTTACATTTGCTGGATATGGCAATGCTGAAGTCACACCTCTGTTCAACCTCAAGCCTGTGGAAGAGGGAAGGAAAGCAAAAGAGGACAGTGGCAACAAACCCATGTCCAAGTAAGTAATGCACACACAGAAGTCTGAATGCTGGTTTGTGGGCTGGTTTTGGGTTGGTTGTTTTTTCTTTTTTTCCCTCAACTTAAAAAACTGGTTAATGAAATAGATGGGGTTTCGGTTTGTTTTTGTTTCAGATTTATATTTACTTGGTATCCTGCTGTGTCTAACACAGGAAGGCATTTGTAAGGGCTGAAAACTTTTCTTTTTTTACTTTGAAAAAAAAAAGATGGTACGATTTCAGAGTTCGTTATAACCAATGATCCCTGCCCTAAAAGGTTGTTCTGAGGGCGCTGCATTGTGACATAGATTGACTCCTTCAACTTCCTTATCTTCACTGAAGTAATCTTTGTCCTTTTCCTTCCATCCCTATCCGATACTTGGTACCATCAAAGTCTGCAGACCTCCAGAAAAGTTTGGGCTTTTCACTCCAATAGGCAGTTTACATTTCCAAACCCAAGATGTTTCTGAAATGTAGAAGTGCTGATAGGTCCCTTTTCACTTTCAGAAATGAACTGCACCCAGTTCCCTGGGTTGCTGTGTTGGGCATAGGCTTCTCAGGTATGCTGGTGGTTGTTGTTATGCCAAACACATAAATAAGGTAATGCTTATTAATGGGAAGATTTGGTTTGGAATTTTAGTTTTTTTGGAATTTTTTTTCCTCGTAGAAATGGTGAATATTTACAAGCTTTATTTCTGTCATTTATTTCTGGAAAGCTAATGTGCGTGTCTTTTTTACAGACAGGTTTTAGTTTGTTAAAGGAAAAGGCACAAACATAAAATGTGGGGTTTGGTTTTTGTTTTTTTCCTTTTCTCCAGAAAAGAGATGATAGCCCAGCAACGAGAGTATAAAAAGAAGAAAGCTTTGAAAAAAGCTCAGAGAATTAAAGAACTCGAACAGGAACGAGAGGACCAGAAAGTCAAGTGGCAACAGTTTAACAACAGAGCCTATTCTAAAAACAAAAAAGGCCAGGTTTGTTTTGCTTTTGTCAGTATGTGAGTAGCAACAGCGCATAGGCTTCTGTGCAGTACCTTGGGAGAAAGGAGAAGGTGGTTTTTAAAAGGAAGTAACATGGGGATTTGGGTGTCTTTGGGATTCTGAAGTGTGCAGTTTTGTATTTTGTACACTTCAAATGCCTGGGTTTTTACTGGATTGTTTTGGAGGAGTGCTGCTCCTAAGAGGCTGAGCTTGCACTTGGCTGGGAGAGCTGGGCTTGCATCAGTTGCCAGCTGGTGTTTGTTGGAGCCAAGAACCTGAGGGCCCCTCTAAACCTCCAGGCTTGGCTTCTTGCTGTGTTTATGACCCAGCAGACACAGTGCTGAGGACGTGCCCTGGAACAGCAAGTGTAGGGCAAAAAAGGTAGCAAGGACATTATGTCTTACTCCATTTCTGTCGTGGCTTGACCAAGAGCTGCCAGACATAGTGATAACAGTTCAGTCTTCCTTACGAAGAGCAATCACTAGAGATCACCTTGTAGGAGGTGAATTTCATTCATTATTGGCCTGACCTGAGATCCTCAGTACCATGACCACATCCAGCACTGAGGTGCCGGGAAGTTCCCAGCCCCATTGCTTTATTCAGTGGCAACACATCTCAGCTGAGCTGGCCTTAAGAAAGTGTGCCTGTCTTTAGGGCAGAAGTTGAGACTGTTGAAGCACTTCAGATGGTGATGATTGCTTGTTTTTTTTGTAAAATCCAGCTAGTAATTATTCAGAAATGGTGTTTTCTGTTCTATTTCTAGGTGAAGAGGAGTATTTTTGCTTCCCCTGAGAGCGTAACTGGCAAGGTTGGCGTTGGAACATGTGGAATTGCAGACAAACCTATGACACAGTATCAAGATACCTCTAAATATAATGTCAGGCATTTGATGCCTCAGTAACAGGTGAAAAAGGTGGAACTTCATCTCTGCAGGGCTTTACACTTATCTTTTTATCATTATATTTTTCTAAAAGTAAATTATTTGTTGGCACATAGTGAATAGTCCATTTTGTCACCATCACTTTAGCTTCAGCTGATATGAGCCTTAAATCTCCAGCTATTGATTTGAACCCTCCCAACCATTAAACTTTTTGTAGCAGGTAAATGTTCAT
The DNA here is from genome assembly GCA_013398855.1 of Mohoua ochrocephala. Lineage (NCBI taxonomy): Eukaryota > Metazoa > Chordata > Aves > Passeriformes > Acanthizidae > Mohoua > Mohoua ochrocephala. The sequence goes on along the minus strand of VZTA01025354.1, from coordinate 353,665 downwards.
GAACTGCTGTTGCCTGTTACTTTCAAAGCAGTATTTGTCTGCAGCTTTGAATATTTCATTCATACCAGTAGTGAAGGTTTGTTGGTTTTTTTTTTCCCTTTAAGAAAAGTGGTGGTATAAAAATGGCACCTTAAGAGCCTCCCTGGTTTCTGTAGCCACGGTGCTGTCTGTGACACGCTCAGCATTACAGAGCTGCTGCAGCTCTGAGAGAGAGCTTATATGTCACATGGAATTGCTAAGGAAGTTTAAATAACTCCCTTACAAATCCACTGCAGATCGATTTGTACAGCTGTAAATGAGGGCAGAACAGGGCTGATAGGATCTTTATTACTAATGATCACTTACGTTCTAGAAACAATAAATTTGACTTAATTCCAGTCCAAATTTCTTGCTCTTGAATTTAAGCAGAGGAGATGCCGTTTCTTGTTGGTTGTTTTTGTTTGTTTGTTTTATAAATACTCATCAAATTATAATAGGAAGTTAATGAAATGTAACCAGAAAACTATAGGACAAGGAACTGTACTTAAGAGTCCCCACCCATCCCCAGGGATCAGAGCTGGAGTGTAACTGGTTGTGCTGTGCAAAGGAGCTGTCCTCTCCTCCCTTGTAGATCTTGCAGGTGTGTTGGTACAGTCACAGACCTGGAACACAGCAGTGACAGCCTGTGCCTGGGACCCCCATCCAGACAAGGAGAGCCACGGCACAGCAGATACAAATGCCTAGATCCCACTTAGTTAGTTGTGAGCGAGTCAAGGTTAGTTGGGAGTTTCTGTCCTTACATAACTGACTGGCCCTAGTGTCCATTGTACCTTCAGCTGTATTACAGTGCTGCTGAGCCCCTTCAATTTTCTTCAGGAATCCACGTGTAAAAGCTCTTGCTTTTTTGTACTCTCTCTGTGATTTGCTTTCCTCTGTTACTTGTCTCGCACTTACGGTAGTGATGCCACCTCTGAACCCGTAATGTGTTTAAAGAAGTTAATGGGTAGCCCTGTATACAATGTAGATATTATTTTTGTAAAATCTAGGGCTGAGTTAATGGACAAGAGTACATCAGCTATTTCCCCTATTAAATAAAATGTGTGTCTTGTCCATTAACCCTGACCATTATTTCCCTGTATATTATGTTAATGTAGCTCATTTTGTAATTTGTTAACTAGATCAGGTCACGTCAGCAATTGTTGATGCACTGATTGGTGGAAATGTCCATCAGTTACCTGAGTCACAACTCAAGCTAAACTCTACAAGCGGTAGTTTAGAATCCATACATAGAAAAAGGTTCTCCCTATAGTGGGAGAAGGTGATTTTTATGAATACAAAGTGTGTTAATTTCAGTTTTGTATGTTTAACTTTTATTAAATAAAGTGTTTAAAATCTGCTGGATATATTTGGTGAAGTAGAATTATTCATGGGGGGGAAGATGATAGTAAATCATCACGTCAGGGGTGAGTACAGCAGAGTCTGCTGGACAGACTGTAATATTCCAAAGTGCCTTTGAAGTACCACACACTCGCTGCACGATGAAGTGGGTGTCGCTTAATTCCTCATCTTCACTGGTAGCAGGGGGGTTAAATTTTCTTTTGCATAGAAAACATCTCAGGAGTAAAATAATCAGCTTTTTAGAAAGGGACTTTGTACTACAGCCTGCAGCTACAGAGGCACATCCCAGCAGTGACTTTAGATATAATGACAGTTGTGCCACACTGACAGCTCAGTGCTGAGGAAGGTCACCTGCTGTCTTTCACAGGTGCCTGTGATACAGTGTCCCTTTCACTTATCCTAAAGGAGCATCCTGAAGCTGGAACTGAAACATGCTCCAGCAGGCAGAATCGGAGTTTTCAAGAAGCCTATTCTGAACTCCACCTGTTCTAACAGAAAATAGTCTTTGGAAGAGAAGGCTCAATCCACACCTGCCATGCACTACATCTGCTTATCTTTAATGTAACAAATACAATCAATGGACCATCCCAGGGCTCTTTATTTGTTCACCAGTCCTGGAGAGCAATAGGGTGAGTTGTCAGAACACAATGGGTGTGTGAGCCTCCCCTGCAAGGGCCAGTCCAGCCCAAGTTGTTTTAGCTGAACCTTTCAAAAAATTTAGCAAAACTTGTAGCTTTCCATTGAGTAATTTACTGTCACCTCTCTTGTTACAGAGGTTGCCTCATGAACTTTGCTGTAACTCTTCTGCTGGGCACTGCAAAGAAGTGCTGAAAGTTTTGATGGGCTTTTTCCTGAAACCTGGAATAAGTGAAACAATGAGACCACTGTGCCTGGGGTGGTCTGATCTATGAAGAGAAAACATCTTGAGAACAACTTATATGAACAAAAAAGCCCCACCAAAACTGCTGTGTTGGCCGTGCAGCCATTCCTTATAGCACATCAGGGTTTTTTATGCTCTTGCCTCACCTGCAGGATGGGCCAGTTCACTGTAATCTGGCTTTGGAACACAGCCTTAGTAAAGTGACTTGAGAAATTCATGTAATAAAAATGAATCTTGAGTGAAGCAATGCTGGTAATTGCCAAAACACGACAGTTCCTTATACTACAAATTCTGAGTTGACCTGAAATGTGGCTGATAGTGTTTTAATTGCCTGGGGCATTTTTTACAATTTATTTTATTTTTATTAATTGGTCTACACAGCAAGGGGTTCTGCTCACCTGCAGCAGCTGTGGCAGGGTCTTGGGAAACAACCACTCTCTTGCAGCAGTTATGTGAAGAGTGAGGCTAAGGAAACCATTCCTGGGCCAGGCCCAAGAGGAGGATCACTGACTGGCAGCTGGTGCTGCTCTTTGCGTTGCACTTTGTCCAATCTTCATCTGCGCTCTACAAACCTTCCCTTAGATGGCAAAATAAGGAGGGACATCTGCATTGGGGTGATGGTGCCACCTACCTAAGCCAGCAACTCGAGTCAGCACCTTTCAAAACTCTGGTCTGGAGCTGAAGGCTCTGCCACACTTGCATTGTTTCCTTCTGTAAAGCAATTCCCTTTCTACACTGAACTCACCTTGCAATGACTCCTTGGTCTGTACAGAGGCGCAAAGCCTTCCCACAGTGGGTGCTGAGTGAAAATGTCTTGCTCTCACCTAGACTGAAAGGTGCTGTTACTTCCCAAAGAGACATGATCCATGAGGACTATGAGTGATGCTACATTTTACACCTTACCTGTCTGACTGACCTGCCGAAACTGGTATTTCCTGGGGCGATGGATACTATTTTGTACACTTATCCACCACTCTGGGACAGGAAAGAGCTTTTGTATTTCCCCATCGAGCCTTCCAGGAGGAGATCCAAACCAATGAATTGTTTTGAGACATATTTTTGAAAGGGGATTAAATGGAAAGAATTTCCTAACCTTAGCTGAATGGAGCATTATCAAGAGCACTGGTAGCCCAAGTCATGGCCTAGGTCTGTGTACATTCTAACTAGCAACCACAATATTAAAACCACCATAAAATGCTTTAAATTCCTTCATGGCTTATTCTGCTTTGCTGCAACATCCCTCAAGACCAAAACTAATCCTTGCTGAAGCTGTATCCTTGCTGTATTAAAACAAAGCTTCATCACATGTTTGCAGCACAGCAGTCTGCAAGCCAAGATGCTGAATGACTTGCTAAAGGCCAAACTACCCAGCTCACCCCACCAGCTTGCTCTGGGCCTCACTGGGGTACTACAAACCAAGGGGCTGAATTTTTCCAGTGTGATAAAAATAAATTGCTACCCACAGCTTTTAAAGCATGGTTAATGTTGAAGATCTTTCCCAAAAGAAATTACATTTCACACCTTGGACCAGCATCAGCCAGGCCAGCAGCACCGTGTGACTCAACTGTTCAGCTCCATACGAGCCCACATCTCGAAGGACACATCCACCCTTCCTAGAGGCTGCTCAGCCATCCCCGATCCTTGACATTTTTGAAGGGATCTCAACACATGCACGCTGTGAGACAACTTTAGTTTTAGCAGCACCCCAAACAGAACCCCTCCATAACAGATATTTAGTACCACAGCCACAATACCAGCACCCACAGACTCCCTGTTCCTGCCTCTGCCTAACAACTAACGGGATCAGTCCTCTTTGCAGGAGGAAATGAGCAGAGAAGCAGTGCTGGTGTATTATTCCCAATTAAACAACCTGCCTCTCAGTAAAAGGAAAACATTGTGCAGACACCACTCCCGTGTTCATCCTCCCAAACGTCAGTCAGATCTGTTGGCACATTTCAAGAAAATGTGACAGCGCATCAGTGTTTTCTAGGTATTTTGTGCCAACTGGAGAAGAGAGGGGCAGAAGGACACACTCCTCTTCCCCAAGGGTCTCACAGGACAATTCAGAGACTGCATTGCTGATGCAGAGGAGTTTCAGTCACTATCGAGTCACGGAATTTCTCACTCACTGGACAATCTGTCCATGGGAGAAAGCTCCAGGAAAAAAAATAGGACTTCATTCTGCTTTTATATAGTTTTTCATTATTATCACCTCCCTAACCTCAGAACAAAGTCCTGGTTTTTACCATTCTCTTCCAGGAAGTGACGCCGATTTCTCTTTCCGCTGATGCACGTTCGGTGTCAGAAAATATGCCACAAGAAATGCTTACGATCCTGGGTGGGGAGGAAACAAAACAACTCTCTCCAGTTAGTGCACCCAACGGATCCCACTTCCACTGCAGCCAAATGTTTCATCCATTCCAAAAGGGCAACACAACAAAGGGGGAACAGCGAGTACAAGAGAACAAAGCAGAAAAGCAGGAGGCTGGAGCTCACAGACCACAAATAGATGGTAGCAAACAAACGGACAAAAGGAAAACACAATCACAAACCCCAGAAAATGGTAAGTCTGTCTAGTTAACCCCCTTTCTATTGACCTACAGATTTCTTGAGACAGACAGATCTGAGACCACCTTCGTCACTGACACGCCACTAATGGAACGGACATTAAAATGACCTTCAAGTGACAACTCGCCACAGGATAACCGTGACAAATGCAGCCAGATAGTCATCTCCACCTTGTCTGCAGACACGAGATGACATTCCATAATACACTTGTGTCAAAAGAAGGGAAATGCTGGATGGTCTTTTTAATGGGTTTGTCTGTAGCAAAGAGACCCACTGGGGATCTAATTTACAGAGGAAGGACTTGACAGAATGAGCTTATGAGGGAGCTGTGTGTGCGTGTGCATGTGTGCTTACCGCATGGGAAGGCTGCCTCAGGAAAGTGCATCCAATTCTGCTTTTACAGGAAAAGTCACCATATTCTTGTAAAATTATAGCAACTTCTCCAAAAATTGGTCATCTTGAACACCAACGCAAGAGACCACACCAGTGAAGGGAGACGTGAGGAGAATGACAGCTGTGTGAGGTGAGAAAAAGCAGAGGCCATGAGGCAGAAATAAAGTGGGGCAGGACAACTTTGAAAAGCCAGAGAAATGTTTCCATCACACAAGAAACTATCAGAACTCCAGCTGAAATCTGCTAGGATCTGCTACAAAGAACCCACCGGCACCAGAGCAACCAACCCCAGGTCTCTGGAGTTATTAGAAAGGCTCTTAGTTTTGTTTTCTTCCTGGACCTCCTCCTGGCTGGACCACTGCTGCTGGCTGAGCGGTCAGGCAGGTGGCTGGTAATGGAAGTTCATCTCCTGTGACATTTTCCCCATTTACCTGCACTTGAGACCAGGACCCCTTCGAGACCACACCACTAGAAAAGGTAGGAGATACCAAACTTGCCCCAGAGCATTACAAACAAACATTTCAAACACGTTTATTCCAACCATAGACATGTCACTGTTTCATACCAACTAGGAGAGCATGGCCATTCTCTATCCCTTGAACCTCAGCATTTCTCAGCTGTGGTATTGCTTTCCCAAGTGGGCATTTAACACGAACAGGAATAACAGGAAAGAGGAGGTGCTGGGACAGCTACGGAAAAGGGCTCTTAAATAAATAAATCCCACTGGTATCCAACTGCTCAGCACCGGCGCTGCCAGTGGTCAACACTTCCAAGGAGAATAATAATGAATAAATAAATAAGGCCTTGCTAGAGCTAAAGTTTCCTACTTTTCACCACTCTACAGACTGTTCCAAGCCTTGTGTCATCCAGAGATCATATGGACCCCAAATATAAATCCAAGCAGCAATTCTTCTTTCAAAGCCCTTGGGCTCCATTTGTTAACCTCGAGCTTAATTCACTCTGTGGCAGACTCCTGCTCCTGCCAGGTAACTTCCCAGAAAGAAGAACAGATGGACTGAGCCATTGGATTACGTGCGCACAAGTGAAAACACATTTAACAACTGCAACCAGATGCAAACTTAGTAAACAAATTAATTGAAAAAAACCCAAACTGAAGAGAAATCATTCATTACAGCCATGGAAAGATTGTTTCTCTACTCAAGCACGTGTGTTGTGCCTCTTACGGGGAGCGACACATTTTGGAGAGTGGGGGAAAACATCAGAGTATTTAAACACAGGCAACTTATCACAGTGGAAAAGTCTACGTGAGACTTGCTCAGGATGTCACCGTGGGGCCAAAGGGCACAAGAAGAGCAACAGTCGGCTGAAGTGACAGGAATGACCAAGATGGAAGAACACAACTCATTTCAGATACAGAAATGTTTAATGGCGTTAAAGTGCTACTTTAATGGGGACCATATGCTAACATTTAAACACAATTCCACTGCACTGCTAAATATGGTTGTCTTTATTTTTTTACTTTATTTTACCTCTTTTTACCCAACCCTATCTAAAACAATAAAATAAAATCTAAAGGACTGAAATCAACAACCCATTCAAATCAGCAATAAGTTATGAATTTTATAAAGCATTTTTTTCCTCTTTTTTTTTCTTAGTAATGAGGGGTAATTAAATTACTTAAGGATATACAAAGTTTCAAACAATGCCATAGGTGAAGACTCTATTAAGGTTTTTAAAACTTGGAAAACAAAATAATCCTGGCCATTAAAAAGACAAAAATAAAAAAGCAAAGCCCTCAAAGTGCAGGTTAGAATGCTTGTCTTGGAGAAAATTAGAAAACATTCGCTATAACAGCTCTTAACAGCACCTGCACAGATAAGATGGCAAGGCCCTTGGGAACAGGACGTGCAGTCAAAACGTTACATTAACATGAGAGACGTGCTGAGCTTAACTAGGTTAACTACTGGACTGGAACTTCAAAAGTCAGCAAAGGGAATGATTCTAAAAAGAAAACTGAAGAAACCCCCACCAAACCTGGCCTCTTCCAGCTAGCACAGCCTTCATCCATTGTGTGCATGGCAAAAAAAGCATCTTTGCATTTCATTGGGTCAAGTGCTTCATCAAAACAGAGATCTTTTCATGGCATAAATTCATATAAAAGACATCTAAGGTTTCATATGGACAAGCTCTAAAAAGACGCATCAGACTTGGGGTGTTTTCCCTCCCAACACATTTACAAATGTTTATCAAAAAATCGCTTCAAATAAAAAGGTCATAGTGGCTCAGTATCTGGGCATGACTGTCTGGTGTGTCACCTCTCGAGTGCTGGTTTCGTTCTGCCCTCAGCTGGCCGTGTGCCTGCGAGGGGCACGCATCTACCGGGGACCTGCTGGCGCTGGCACAGCCCCAGGCGCGACAGCCCACCCTGTGCTGGTAGATTACAGGTGTGTACCTCACTTTAGCCACGCTTCAGAGGTACCCACTGTTTGAATGATGTCCAACAGAAAGCTGAGTTGAATGGTGTTCTCCCCTGAACATCTCTCTTCACTGCCCCTCTCCCTCTGGGCACAGAATGAGACCTTAATCATTATTGTCACTGTTATTCCTAGGCTACGTAAGCCTTCTTAGATTTCCTAGTACATTATGACAGCATTAGATTGTGATAAACTGTAGGATACAGTCCTTTTAGGACCACGAAAGCTCTTCAGAAGGGCCTAAATTAGGTTGTTCAACCTGAATGCAGTGTAAGAAATTTTGACATTTCTCAGATCTCATGGCAGAAAGAGAGGGATGAGTCTCTAGTATCCTCTTTCAAACAATTTCAAATAAATTCAAAACAAAATGTTTCATCACTAAGGTCTAGATCCAGGTCCCACAGAAACAAACGGATTTCATTGACTTCAAAGGGACTAGTGTTTGGTCTAACTTTTTGCCAGCAGAAATTGGGATTGGTAACATGACCAAATGAACAAATATGGGTTTCTGGGGAGGCTTCCTTTACCCAAAAAGCTTTATGTACAGGTCTCTCCAGGTCTAGCTGTCAATATGTCAATTCTGAAAGAGGATACTGGCAAATAGGACCCAGTTTGATCACCCCAGTGAAATCATTCACCCTGCACTGTTGTCTCACTTGGTTCTAGGAAGCAAACGAGAGCTTGACACTGGCGCTGGAGTAACCCTCGTCACTCCCAATACTCTGCAAGCTGCTGTGATCATCAATGTCACTGATGCTGGTTGTGCTGATATTGTCCACTTCTCCATGGGAGAACTCTGTGCTTTCAACGTCCACTTCAATCTCTTCTAGAAAGGGAAACGAGAGAAATGCACACAGGTTAGCACCACACACCCAACTACCCCCTTCATGCCAGTGAGCTCCTGGGACTCTCCAGCACAGGGAACGAGGCAGCCGTCTGGCAGGAAGACTTTCAGTGCTCCCCCTGAATGGGATGGGCTGTGGTCATGATTTATAAAAAGACTAGATACCAGCTTGGAGCTTTTTGTAGGGATTTGGCAAAGGGGTTTGATTCCTCTACCTCAAACCGCCAGCACAGGTGAGCCACCCCATACACTGAGCTTGTCCCACCACCTCTTTCTTTGGACCTCTAATACCCCAGTGTTAGAAAAAAAGAAGAAACAGACAAAATTGAGTGCAAGAAAGAAAATGGGAGCATGAAGTTACGCCTAAACCTGCTACTTGCTTGACACTACATTGCCAAAGCCAGGACCACACACAATTACAATGCATTACCGTGGGAATCTGGGTTACTCTCACACATGCTCAGCGGATTTTGGAACAGACATCTTGTTTTTAAGAAAGACTTAATAAGCAAAGATCTAATTAACCAGGTATCTTGGTTCCCATATTGTTCAGGAATTTTCCAAAGGATTTTTGTTTTAAACTACATCTTTTGGTCTGACACTAAATATCAAACCATCTATTGTGCCTACTGTTCTCTCCACTGCAGGGATATTTCAGAAAAGGAAGTTATCTTAATTCAGTTAGCCATTCAGATATCTCTAGCCAGTTTTGACTCAGGAGAGGAACTCTAATGGGAAGTTTGGGGGCAAGAAAGGTAGGGGGAGTAGGGGGGTAGGTGTGTGAAGCATCCATTCCAGTCCCATTAATATCTCCTTACATTTTTCTCTTTGTGTTGCCAAGAGATTCAGTAGACCAAAAAGCACAATGGGTATCTCAGCCTTACCATCACTTTCAATGCCACAGAAATCAGCTCAAGTTGACAGCAACAACAATTCTTCCAGACTCAGAACTCATGCACAATACTAAACTCCCCATATGTATGTTGTGTGTATGTGCTTGTGTGTGAGGAGAATCAGCAACCTAAACATCAAAGGCCATGAGAAAGGGGAACTGAGAGATAAGAAATGGATGAATCTCATGCTCTCACTTCAGAGTCCTGGCAATTCCATGCTGGTTCAGCAACACCCACCTCGCTCCGAGTCCGAGTGATCCGAGGAAATGGTAGATCCAATGCTGTCCATTCGTATTCGCTCTATCTCCTGAGGACCCTGTAGTTGTTCCAGTCTTCTCTTTAGGAATCTTTGTTCTCGTTCCAGGTTCTCAAGCTGGTGTTGGCTTCTCCTCTCAGCCTCTTCAAGTTTCTGACATGATCAAATATAACTCAACAATTAGTTTCACCCTTTTCTCCTTCCCCCCCACCTCCACTGCCCCGCCACCTGCCTTGCTTAGACTTTCCCAGTCCCAGAAGGACTCAAGCTGCCAGTGCCCTGAACCAAGCTGCCTTGCAGTCTCCAAGCACAATGCCATCTCCCCACATCTTTCCACCTCTCAGATCCTGATAAATCATACCCATTAGCACAAAGAGTCTCTGAGGACTAAGCCTCTCCAGGGGAAACGCTGTGAATTGCAGCAGTTTATGGGTCACTCCACTCAGGATCGGACATCTGCATTACCGCCTCTGCCCACGCAGGGGCCTCAATCCCCCGAACCAAACCACTCCAGGGTTTGCTACGAGCTGCTCCAACATGAAAACGTGCCCTGGGAGTTCTGTGTTCCTTACTGCATGGTTTAGAAGGATTTCTCAGAAACAGTTTTCTATTCAGTGAGTGATTTACATAACCTACTACAGATTTCTTTGATCACAGCTGGGAAATCTACCAGGGCACTGTTCTTTGTTTCCTACGACAAGCACATTGCATAAGGAGGAGTCATTTCAGGCTAACTCTATCCCTTTGGCAGCACTTTTCCTCCCTCATCACCCATCTTCCCTGTCTATATCCTGATCTGCAACAAAGTATTTCGGCCTCTCCCAGATACTGACAATGCTGCATTTTCTTTTCACCTCTCACTTTGCCAAAAGTGCAGCTAGAAGAGCGCTGGGCTAGCTGGAAGGTTCACACGTGGAACTCCAGCAAGCCAAACCTGTCTCACACTCTTGTGGTTTGTGCTAATGCTTTGGCAGTGGAAACTCACTAGCACACCAGAAAAAAATGCTGCATTTCCCATCAAAATGCGGTCATTCAACAGCAGGTATGTTTTTCTTTAAAGAGATGCAGCTGTCAACAAACGATCACAATACAGAACGAGATCCTTGCTCTTCAAATCCATCATTTTTGTAGTTAAGGAGTTCATTATGGACTCTTCCAACAATGTGGCTTGTAGCAATGAAAAATGGTTAACCAAGGGGGCAAGGCTTGCTTGCTCCATTTTTTTTATTTATTTTTTTTTTAACAGTGTCACATTTCGTGCGACAGTTAGCCCTAGGCAGCAAGGATGAGCAATTGCATGCAGTTCTAAGAGCCCACTCTGAAAGCAGCAGGGAAAAGCAGCTCTTACCTTGATATGTGCTTTGGCTTTGTTGAGCAGCCCAAGCGTGGTGTGCCGGGTGCAGTCTGGTCCGAGCGGTATCAGAACTTTTAAGCGTTCTAGACACAGGCGGAGGTGAGCTCGGCTGCAAGGGGAGAACAGGAGGATCAGAGCCATGCTTTCTGCAAGGGAATGGCTTTTCTTTCACTACTGCCCCCTTACAAGGTAGTTGTCAGGCTTCCCTGTTTCCATGCATCACAAGATTCCCCTCAGGTACCAGCACAGACTGCCACTAAACTATTTACACTTCAAACATCAGCTGCTCACCGATACTTGCATTATTGCTAACCTCCGACAGACACTGTTTATTTTCTTGCTGTCTGAGCTGATAATCTGACTCATTTGGATGAACTTTGTGGAGGGGCAAAGGCACACAGGAAAATGGTACAAGTATCTCATGGGTTTCCGCTCTCTCTGAGCCATTTGCTGTCTGCTCTGCTGAGAAGAACTTTTGTGACAGCAGTTTGGAATGACTGCTACCCCCTGCATGCTTGTTCATTGCTGGCTCAGGGACATTTGCTATGAACTGACCTGAACACCTTCTTTTTGCACGAAATTCAGATCATCAATGAGAAAAACGGTCAGTTCAAAACACTGTAACAATCCCTGCTGGCAATTAAAGGAGCGAGAGGGATGGTAGTTCCCAAGAACTGCACTCTCATTCCTTTCTGGGCTCAGGTCTGAAATGCTGCTAGGGGTGCAAGGTCTGTGGGAATGAGAGAACCCAAGACCTTCCCCCGGGCAGACTTCTGACCTTGGCTCACATCTACAAAGACAGGCTCCAGCACAACAGCGTTGCTGGTGATATGAACCATTTTCTGCAGAATATGGCAACACGTTCTGGGGTAAATGGTTCAGGCAGCAGTGGCAAAGCACATCGTCCTCAGGCTGCAGAGGAAAACTGTTCCCACCGCCTCCTCCTCTGGATCACGTATGCAGGGATGAACAGCAGATTTATGGAAAACTATCGAGTGTGGGTTGCCTTTTCTCCCTCCCTCTCTCTTTCCCAGACATTAATGATTTATGTCCAAAGTTGTCATCCCAATCAATAACACAATGACATCAGCTTTACCATTCACATGCAAGAAACACCAGTGCAAAAGAGTCCTGAAAGCCTATCCCAGCCCCTGCTCATGCACAAAGAAACTGAATCTTAGCCTGATCCATCTCAATGCAGGGGAAGAAAAAAAAAAAAAAAAGAAAGAAAAAAAAGAGCATGGACAGTTCATTTCCATTTGTTTTTCAAATGCACTATTGCACCCAGTTTGAAAGGGGTGGGGGAGAGGAGTCTGTAATCAGGCAATTATGTCAGTGACAAGCAAGGATGATTAAGGGTGGAAGGGTCAGGGGTTTTGCTGATGAACTGTCAGCACAGAGAAGTGTTCACTGGCCGTGCTGTAGCCGTGAGCTCCTCACAGTTTCTACCATAAATCTCTTTACGAAGGGTCCATCATTCTGTCTCAATAACAGTCACAGGGCTGCATATGACCAGCAAGGGCCTTGAAGAAAACGTGTTTTCCATTAAACATTAACAAACAGAGGGGTGGGGAAAGGGAAATCATAATCCAAAAATCAAACTGAAAGAACAGTAATCACATCAATCTCATCTCTTACTTCTCAGCTTGCTCTAGGGCAAACCCCACTGCCATTAAACCCATATGGGCTGACATGGGGGAATTTTTCTTCTACCTGGAAGCCAGTTTCCAATGTAGAGCTTGGTCAGGAGTGTGTACCCATTACAGGCATTTGCCCTGCGTCCCACGATGACCCATAGGGCAAGCAATGAAAAAGTATTGCTGGTTCACACTGGCACTACAGTTCATATCATCCCTTGGGAGACTGGACATCGACTTCTTGCACAGAAACGAAGAGGAGCAAGACCTTGTAGCCAAAGACATTCTGGGGTTTGAAACCCATTTTTGGATATGCCACAGACTTCCTGAATGGCCACACAGGCCAGTCACCGAGTCAGAGCTGTCAGAGCACGGCCACCAAGCTGCAGCACAGAGCAGCACACGTCTCCTCACAGCACAAGTACAAGCTCCTGCCACACGCTTCACCTACGGATCAGCCCAAGTTAAAAACACAGCTCGAGCAGAGCTCAGATCTGGGGGCTCCACCTAACAGCAGACTGCTGAGTAGCATCTGCCACAGGCAGGTACCAAAGACCTGGAGGCAGCTCCCAGTCCATGGTGAAAACCGAATTATTTGCGTAACAGGAAAAAAAAGTTTGGGGAATCAACATCTAATCAGTGGCAAAGGTATCACAGTCCACTCCTGAACGCAGAGAGAAATGGACAACACATCTGCAGCCTGAGCTTTGGGCTGATTCTCAGCACCGTGTTTTACCAGGGACTGGGAAGGTGCTGCACCAGGAACTGCAATTCCTGGAGCCAACGATCAGCTTCGGACAGGAGCAAGCACTGGCTGGATTGCTGAGACAGTGGTCAAAAGGGTGGCACTGATCTGCCACGTCAAAAGCTGGGTCATGTGCACACTGAACAAGATCAACCCTGTCAAGCACCTGAAAGCTACAGGCAAAGGTAATAAAATAATATATAAAGGTAATAAAACCCTCGACACTTGGAAACCTTCCTGTAGTGCCCCAGCACCACAACAGAGTGAAGAAGGTTACTGCTTGTCCCAGGCTCATGCAGACCATTCTCAGAGAAGCCACTCCTGCCTGCGGCTCTCCTGGCCACTGGCCAAAGGCTGTGGCCTGCAGCACGGGTGATGGCCTGTGCCAGCACACCAGGCATCAGGAGGGGCCACCTGCCCGGGACACGAGTGTGGTATGAGCTGATAAGCTCACAATGGCACATAGCAGGGCTCGGGCTGCAAGCACACTGCAGGGGCAGGTGGTGTCGGCTGAGCCGAGGCGGGTTTGGAAGAGGTTTGACCAAAGCCATTACTTCAGTGCCGCCGCTGGATTTCCCCCCTATTTTGCACTCCAAGCTGAGCCACGCTGGGATAGGAAGGAGCAACCAAGCCTGCAGACTGTCCTGGCATGTGAGCACGTTGCTTTCCTTCAGAGAGATTCAAACTGAACAACCTCCCCAGCTACTTCCCCTCTGCAGCGTTCAATACCTTCCTTACCTTTTCATTTTTAAAATCTAACTCGATCACAGTCCCTGACCTCTCTTAACTTCCAACAGCCCTAGTGGACCACGATGGGTTCTTAAACCGCAGAGCACACACTGCAGGTGTGACACACTGAGGGGTGCATCAGAAATAAAACTCCAGAGCCCTCAGAGGAGATGGTGTCATTGCTCGCTGGACTGGATGTGGCACAGAGGGCTATGGTCTAGCTGACAAAGTGCTGATCGGTCAAAGGTTGAACTCCATGGTCTTGAAAGTCTTTTCCAAGCTAAATGATGTTGTGATTCTTTGAAAAGCATCACAGAAGACTTAGCTAAAAAGACTTAGCATTTCAGAGAGAAAGCAATCGCAAAGCCATTAATCTTCCTTATCAAGTCCTGGAGCTGCCCCTGGGCAGCTGTAATTCCGCAGGTCAGGCCATGATGTGAGTGTCTTTTCCCCTTGTTTACCTGGACTCTGTTGCAACGTGGCTTTGACAATGCTGCAGGCTCTTGTATTCAATGAAAATACCAGCATTGTGCAGCCTCCAGACAGAGCCAGACGGCTTTCCATGTAAACCACTGGATTATGCCAATATTTGACGCATCTGCCAATATCTGGAAAAACAAGTCTAAAAGCCCATATTGTTATATAACAGAGAAACAAGGCGGGCTTGGTGCGAAGGGCTGCTGCCTCTCGCTGCCTTGATCCTGAGGAAGACAGAAGATGACAGAAGGAGAATTCCAGTTTCAGCAGAGGCCAAAGCTTTTGCATGCTAGCTGCAGGGGAGATGGGAGAAGCTGGAGCCCCTCCTCCTGCCTAAGTGGGAAAAAATCAGGCTCTCACAGCAGCGTCCTAAGCAGGATGCTTATGTGCTTGATGTGCTGAAGAAGAAATCTGTGAAGGATTTGAAAGAAGGGGGCACTCCACTTTCCCAAGGGACCAGCCTGCTCCCCTCTTCCTGCTCAGCTTGATGAGAAGGAAAACTCTTGTTTGAAATTCCCACGTTGGGGGGCATCGGGATGGCCAAAAAAGGAGCAAAACACAAGCCCTGTCCCAAAGAGCTGAGAAGAACCTTTTTTCTTGTCTCACCTGGCCACTCTGGCTGGGATAGAGCCCCTCTGCTGCTTCTGCTTCCTCCCCTGTGTGGGGCCAGGAGGAGACTAGAAGCAAGTTCCTCTGGGATGTGGAGGGCGAGCAGGGCAAGGATGCCCTCTCTTCTCTGCCAGGAGCTGCAATGGGCCAGGAGACTGAAGCAGAAGAAGGATGAGAAAGCCCAGCAGCCCCATAGCCCTGCCAGCAGATCCACAACAAGCTGTAGAGGGCTGCATGTGGAGGAAGGGAGTGCTGGCCCTTGAAATGGCAGCCCCACTGCTGCCCACTGGGCACCTGCTGTTCCCCCTGCTTTCCCTTTGTGCCTGTACAAGAGCTTCTGACTGTATTTGGATTATCTACTTCCACCCCCCAGCTCCCCTCCAAGGTGCTCTGCCCGGAGCCTCTATCAGAGGGGAGCCTGGCTCTTGCTCTGCGCAGCCCCCCCTTGCACTTGGCTCTATTTGGCTGCAGAGGGCTGTAATTTCACAGCCTGCTCTCCTCTCCAGCTCCCAATGACATCACCCACTCCGATTATATAAAGCACAGGGAGGAAGCCTTTATTTATGCGTGCTTTTTGCTCATAGCTTCAGCTGTCTCAGTGTACAACACACATGCAAATCCCACTGCAGGAACTGGGCTCTCTGTTGCCTGAATCAAAACTGCACTGCAGAAAAAGGTGTGGGTACAAAAAAAAGTCCCTGTTTCCTTCCCCCACACCTCTGAGCACATTTTTGAGGAGTTTGGGTAGGAATCAACCCAGCACAACACTCTGCACCACAGCAAGCTGGGCACAAAGCCACCGGCTTCCTCCCTGCCTGGGAAGTCCCCAGAGAGCTGAGGGACCCGTGCTGGCAGCTCCAAGCCTTGTGTCTGCTGGTCACAAAGTGGCTCCACAGGGGCTGGAAACCTACCTCCCTACAAATGCCCGAGGGGGTCCCTGCAAGGGCCAGCCCAGGGCTGTAAGGCCACTGGCAGTTTCCCCCCCTGGGCACCCCCTGACAAGCAGGTGACCCCCACCACCCGCTCCACCCTCCTCTGGTCAATGCTGCAGAAATGGCTGCAGACACGAGCCATCCCTGAATGTTAACACTGCCAGAGAGACAGCAGCTTCTTTGCTAGAAGTGGTTTGGGATTTGTGCGGGGTTCTTGCCAACTTCCACCATGGGCAGAAGCGATGGAAACTGAGAAAAGAAACTTTCTCTGCCGAGGAGTCAGGCAAACACACGTGCACACTCAGCTCCGGAGCAGCAGGTTTACCAGACTCAGCACTATCCCCTCGTCAGACACTGCTGGGAGACTTTGCTGAATCAAGGCCTGAACATCTGCAAAACACACACATGCACACACACACACACACACACACACACACTCTCTTCCCATCTTTAAAAGATCAAGCCTCCCTCCCAGCAGGAAATGACCAACTCGCCTCCAGCGGCAGTTCAAAATGCTGAATTCTTAATTTTGTATGTTGAAAGAAGGGAGCATCTGAGGGAAAAGAAAAGCATTTCCCAGATATTTTTGTACTATGCCTCCAGGTCTATAGGGCTTGAATTCAACAGTGGATTTAAGCATGTGCTCAACATTAGGAATATGCTCAAGTTCCACTGAGGCTAAATCAGACACTTGGTCTCTGGGAAATGTTAAAAAAAATAGAACCAAACCAAAAGAAGCACCAAAAGAACCAGAAGAAGGAAGATCCTAACATGGAGAAGGACATTATCACATGTCTCCTCTTCCCTCTAAGCCTTTTCAAAGTCGAATCTAATTTAACCCTGAAATGAGAAACCATCAACTTTGTTTGGATTTCAGAGCCTAACAGATTGCCTAAAAAATTCAGGAGGGATCACTGGTTATAGAAAGCAATTCCTGGAGAAATGCATGTGACCCCACATCAATAATTCACTGTACGAGAATGATTTTGAGATAAAAGTAACGAGAAACACATGCAAAAACCACAGGGCAGGGAAAATATGGTTTCCTTCTAAAAGCAATTCACAGGTCAGAGGCTGCTTATCTCCAGCAGCCATCACACGACTTGATGTTTTTTCCTTGCTCTGCTCCCTGACCTCCAGCCCAGCCCTCTCCACGAGGTACGTGCTCCCTGCTTTACCGAACGCTTGTCTCCAGTGAGGGAAGAGGTTTTTCCAAGCACCTGGCTGCGGGCTGGAGGAGGCAGGAGCGGGCTGAGCCCTCGCTGTCTGTGCTGCAGCGCGTTATGCAACTGCTGCGAGCCCTCCGGCCACGCAATAACGCTGCGGTGGCGCCCGGCCAGCCTGCAATAAACACACTCGCACCCGCTCACCCCGACTCCACAGGGCACCACGGACACATGCTTCAGAAGGAAATCTGGCTCACAAACACACAGCTAAAAGTTAATATTCTCCACCTGAGCTGTGAAATCACTCACAACAAGCCTCGCTTTTGGATTTTAAATCAGGTCTCTTCTCGTGATTATTTTCCTGTGTTTGCTCCCAGTTGGAAGAGGATCCTTGCTCATCTGACTGTTTCCAGTCAATTTCTACCGAAGGCTCCCTGGCATGTAGGAGTATTTGTACTCCAAATGCTAATAAAATGTGCCATGAAAATTAATTGAAAAAATCCTTCCTCTATTTAAAATTTCAAATGTAAAGATCTACCATTTAAAATAAACCAAAAAATGAAAATTTAAGGCCGGCAATAAAAAGACCTGACAACATACTATAAGTAGGAATTTAAAGGAACAAAAAAGTTCTATGGGCAATATTTTCAGCCTCCTCTTAACCATGTCAGGTCTGTCTGCAAAAGTTAGAGATGAACATGCACTCGACTGCATTCTCAAATCAAGGGCAAAGGAAAAACAAACCACAAACGATGAGCTCTATGACCTAACAATGGTAAGAACAATAATAGAAATATTAAAAAAAAACCCCCAACCCCAAGGCAATGCAGTTTTTCAAAGTCACACAAATCAATGCACCTCTGCCTGGTGACAAGCCACGTACCAGGCAGATAAGGGGTGGCACGGTGCATAAGAAAACAGCAATGTACTGATGTACTCCTCAGCTGCAGCGTTTTGTCCACAGGCCACTTCAGCGACAAAACCAAAACCAGGTACACTGGGAAAGGGAGCATCTCACCAAACAACTGAAACACTCGGGAAAAAATGGCCAGTTTTGGGGCACACAAACCCTTTTCCCCATCTGCAACAGAAGCTGCAAGCCTTAAAGTAAGCATAAAGCAAGGGTTTTACCTGAAAATGTACTGCCCACACTCTCCACTTTGAAGGAGGCCATCCTACAAACCCTGCCCTGACTGTCCCTGAGCCCTGCGCGGCCTTGCAGTGCAGCACGAGCATATGGCCAAGTGCACCTTACAGACACACAGAAATTACTTCTACTCCCAACTCCTCTAGATGGGGACACTCATCGCTGTTGTCACCTTTGGAAGAGCTTCAGGTTCTTGGCAAACAGAAGCTGCAAGACCAACAAACCTTGTGCCAGGTGATGTGTTGCCAACCACTGGTCCATTCCAACGTGGATCTTTCTAGCCTACTACTGCAGTCTGGAGAAAGACATGCTCTCTCCACCTCTCTCTGCACCGCACAGCTGTCAAAATCTCTGCGTTTCCTGGGATCCTTCTGGGTATAAAACTGAGTATTGTTGAGAGGGCTCTCCTAATTATGTTATGATTTTGAAGGCAAATTAATTACTTCAAGGTTTTCGAAAATCAAAAAGCCAAAGAGAGGGATGGAGGGAGGGGAAATCAGGCAGCCTCCAATCCTTTGGTGAGATATGGGGGATCTGGCTGAAAGATTTGGATTTCCTGCAGGACAGGTGTCTCCTGGGCTGCAGTCTGGAGTGGCAACTGACAGTTTTAGCTGTATCTCCCAGTGGCTGATCAGTCTGCCCACACTGTGCAGATGCTAAGTGCAAATCACATTGTTCAGTGGGTGCAGGGGTTGGCCTACATACACGTTGAGTTATGGGGACACGTGAGAGAGCATCCACTTCCAGGATTCAAAGCCACAGCACTGCGGACACAGCTGTCAACAGGACACTTCTGAAAACTTGGCAGTCCCGCCCTCGTCTCAGGGGGCACTTCAGGGAGTAGGATTGCTCTCATCTCACACTGAGTCTCTATCACCTTCCTTTTCACCCTGTTCTCTGAGAGCACTGTTTGCTCTGCTCTGCTATCACTAGCTGCCATCCTTCAGCCTGTCCAGGCTTTGTTTCTGTCCTCTTCTCTGATGGTCTCCTGGATTGGAAACTCTTTGGAACAAGTATACAGTTGCCAAATGCACAGACATTGAAACAGGTTCCCGTGACTGCACTCAGAATTCCAAAATCAAGCAGATCCCAAATAATTATACTAAAGCAACACTTGGATTCTGAAGCTGAAATGATATATCTGGGACTAATTTTATTCACAGCATAACTTCTGGGCCTTTGGATCCTATTTGTTGCACATCTTGAGGTTTTCTTCTTTGAACTATACGGCTAGAAGACAGAAGCTTCATTTAAACGAATAAAATAATTTTTTTTAAAAAAAGAGACTATCTGTAATCTCATGACTTCCAAAACTAGAAAAGACAATGTCGAGAACTTTTGAATACTGATGCTCGCAGTAATAAAAATTATGCCATTTTGGAAGGTGCCTCCTCCAGAGTGAACTCACAGTTGCTCGGTAACATGACTGCTCATCCTTTCATAACCCCTTTGATCTTCAGAGGCACCGATGAGACAGGGCTGCTTCGACTCAGTAGAAAAAGATCAAATGCAACAGCCTGGGCTTCACAATGACAAGGTGACGAGAGCAGCATAGGTGGCCATCTGCCCAGCAGAGGAATGGAGTCAATCAATGCCTGGCATTTTCTCTCACCCCTTCATTTTCATACAGCTCTAGTACCAACCTCAGTGCCCGTCTGCCACTTTCTCTTCCCTCCTCCCAGCTCCTCTATGCCATTCCTTGCAAGCAATTTGGACAGTTATCAAGAGATGTCAAATAGCAACCGATGCTCTGGAGCAGATTTCCCCCTGAATTTATATATTGAGGATCTCCTATTATTGATCTTGGTCATTAGTCAGAAAGCATTTCAATCCCTGGTGAATATTATTAACTATATTTTACTGTAGCACAAAAGACAATGTTACCAGCTAAACCCCTTTTAGGCTGAGCTGTGCTCACAACAACATGCTAAACCCTACAGGCACCACAGGCCACAAATGCTCTACCTCACGTTCTCCTTCTGACTTAAAAACACAGCCCAGATGCCACCGGTATGGCCACATGTAGGTATCTCCTGCACAAGATCATTTGCCACCAACTTTTCAGTTGCGCTG
Source organism: Mohoua ochrocephala (assembly GCA_013398855.1). Lineage (NCBI taxonomy): Eukaryota > Metazoa > Chordata > Aves > Passeriformes > Acanthizidae > Mohoua > Mohoua ochrocephala. Next base: position 333,150 of record VZTA01025354.1, on the reverse strand, counting down.
CCAACCATGCCGGCATTGCAATTTCCTGCCCCGGCTGTAAGACACGGTTACAATCCTGCATTTGACTATCAGGGAACATGCAAAGTAAGCCATAAACATCAACATGCAACCCCGGCTGGTTAATTACAAAGCCCAGTCTAATAAAAACTCCATCTTTGTTAAAAGGTGGTTAAAAATAGACCTGCTCTTTAAATAGCCAGCGGTGTCCTGTGCCCTGGTTCTCACTAATACCATTGTAATTATCCTTCTAGGGATACACAGTGTGCTCACAGCCGCCAAGTCAGTGCAGCATCCTCCTGCATGCTGCCAACATGCCTGCAAAGCAGCTGTGCCATTCATCAGCAACCTGCCTCCTTGCAGAGGAGGCACTAACCTGCTTTGCTGCGACCTACGGATTTTCAGCCTTACTGCTAGAATTAGGTCACCAGCAAAGATAGCCAAGATTTTCCAAACTCTCCAGCTACACTTGATTATTCTGTTCAGAGGTTTCCCGGCTAAGCACCACGCTTTTGAAAGGAAGAGGTATTTCAGGCTCCTGCAAGGCTTCTGCAGTCAGACACTGAGGAGCAGGGATGCTCTCACTCCATAATCCTTAATGGCCTCTAGAACTGCCAGGCAATGGGAAAGTTCTCCAGCTCAGATCTACCGCCACCAGGTCCTTCCAGCCTCTCCGGAAGAAGTCAAAGATGGTGCACACCAGACAACAGATGAATTAGCAAGGATCTGCAGAGACCCTCGAAGGCCCCATGCCTGCACTTGAGCCTGGCAGAACCCAAGGTAGCAGACAGCTTCCCAGCAGGCAGCTGACGAGTAGCCAGGGACTGCTCTCCTGCCTACAGCGGAAAAGCCACCCCTGGTCCACAGGGTGTCGTGGCAATAAAAGCACACACGGTACCTCAAAGCCTCTGTTTCTTTGCAATACTACTAAAAGAGACCTCAGACTTCGGTGCCTCCCAAATATAGTCAGGTTTCAAACTTGTACTTTCATTAACCAGCTTAACGCAGCAAGCATTTGCTTTACAAGACAGACATTTGTACATCACTGAAAGACTAAAGGATGCTACTAACTTGTTATTTGGGAAAACATATTTCCTGTTTTTAAAATCATGAGTGGGAAATTTGTCAATATCAAGAATAGATTCTGATCTGGTACCAGAGGTTATTTTTGTCATTAACATAATTTTTAAAATTACGCAGGTAAGTTACAGCTACTGAGAATTTTTCCATCCCATACATCTATTTTCTGAAGCTCACCCCATGGAAGAAAATTCCTAATGAAAATATATTCTAAAAACGTGACCATTTGGCATACTTGTTTACACAAAATCTTTTATGCCAGAAGGAAAGCATGTGCTCTTCATCTAATATGTCTTCACACTGTCAGAAATATTTAAGGAGTCATCAAATATCTACTGTACCTTTCAGGTACAGAGGGCATACATCTGGAACAAAGGAAGCAGTGCATGTAATTTCACCTTGTAAAATTATTTTAAATTTAACCTCAAACATCCCAGGGAAAATGAATTACCAGCCAAGGTCACTCTTAGATGTATGTTTGGAAAAAACGCACCAGGAAGGAGAACTTAAGAGATCCTAGCAGTATTTTTCCTACTGGATATGGATTTTTGCACAGAAAAACCAGCAATACTGTATTTCAAGAGGCTAGGAGTAAGCCAATATTAAGTGACAAATGGTTTTAACTCAAGTTACCTATACCTATTACTCAGGAGGGGAGCCTGAACAGAGCACAGCTCCCAACACACTGACAGCAGGTGAGCCGTGCCCTGATCTCACACATACAGAGGTACCAGGAAAATAAAGTGTTTTTGAAAGGAGGCACCAGAGACTGTGAAAACACACCTTGCCTCTGTTTAGCTGGTATGATGTGCTAATGCAAACTCTTTCTCAATACAGTTCTTCCAAAGAGGAGCCGAGTTTATTGCCTAGAAAATTAAAACAATATAAACTTCAGGGGGAAAAAACAACACAAACCCCCTGCCTTGGCCTTTCCCTTTAACTTGGCACCTTCCTTATATTGTCCTTCTCTCCTGTGGGAGGGTGTGAAGGCCAAGAGATGTAAGACAGCTCAAACCTCAAACAAGGAAAAAGCATGGAGCTGGCTACTTGGCAATAATTTCCCTGAGATGGAAGCAAGACAAAATCCATCTGTAACACATGAGAATTGCTCCATTTCTTTCAGATGAACTACAAAACTTCTAGTGCTTTCAATAGGGCTCAAGCAATCATTATATTAAGCACAGGACACGCTACCTAGTGAACTTTTGATCAGCTGGAGAAGACCATTATGACCCTGAAGACCCTGTCTGGGTCTTCAATGCCACAAATGGATACAAATTCGATTCCCCCAAACTAAGAACATCTGTGGTTGAGTAAACTAACATTTGTAGGAGGATTAGCTGCCTTACACTTGCTGACCCTGTATCCTCCCAGCAGGAAAAGGGTTAGGACCCCACTTGGAACAAACCAGACACTGAAAGGTTCATGGCTTGTTTTGGAAAGAAAAATAATTTAAAAAGACAAAGAAAAAGAGAGAGGAGCTGGAACACCTACTCCTCTGGTTTGGTGGAAACTGGTTTCCATTTGCTCAGCTGTCAGAGCACTGTTAAGAAAATAACCACACGACCTTACAGAAATACCTGTAAGCAGCACCACTTTATAATCACAGTCACACCCTCCTTCCTTGCTCTTTTGTAGTGCTTATGTCACTCTCAGGGCCTCATGAATTTAGACAAGATTCACTGCTGCTTCACCATCAGATATTTTCTGTGTTGCATCCCATCCTGGGATGACTCCTTGTTGGTTTCAAAGAACACTACTGTCAAAAATCATGGCTAAAAAAACAACAAAAAAAGGTAATTTTCTCCAAACACAATTCACCTCGAGAGAGCCTGTGGCGGGTTTCCTCAGCATGGGAGCCAAACTGCAAACCAGAAGGACAACCTTTTCGACTTTCCTAGCGCTGTGCTAGCCAGGAGCTGGCAGAGCTTGCAGACACTTCCAGGAAGGGCAAAGTAGTAAACTGGAGACGACATTTCCACAAGCAGGAAAGGGTTATGCAGCAGGCAAGACCTTTAAGTGAGAATCAGGAGACCTGTCCACAGACAGCTTGCATGACCCCAGGTAAATCCCTCGAGGAACTGAAGCATGCACCACTCGTCCACAAAATGGAGCTAATCCTAATTCCTTCATGGAGTACTGCACAGCTCTATCTGCTCTTGGTTTTCAGGCGCTCGTGTAGCTCAGCAATGACAATGGCGTGGGAAGAGCCAGGAGGTTAGGATTCTTTGGGAAGCCAATTCATCCAGCTCTCTCTGGTAGTTAATAAGGCTCAGAGTACAACATGGCCACACTTCCCAAAAGGGATCAGTAACTCCTCACTGCTCCATATATGCAGCAAAAATCGATCTGAGGTCTTCGCTTACCTCTGTCCCAAGAAATTCTCAAGATGGAATTTCAAAAGGTGTTTAGTCATAATCAGGAAGACAAGAAGAAGGCTGTACTGTTGACACTGCAATCAAGCAGTCATAAAACTTTTTATTTCTTTCAAACCTTTAGTTTCTGATGTCCTACTGTTAATCCCATGTGGCCAAAAGATTATGGTTTAGGCCCCATTAAAAAAATATACACCGCAGTAGCTCAGACATCACATGATTTAAAAAAACCAAATAAACACCTACATAGGATGCTTCCTCTTCTTTCTGTTTTTAAAGTACATGGGTTACATTGGCTCAAACACTGGTTTTATGTGGGGGATAAAAACCACTTGACTCTGGGTGCTGGGTTGCCCCGAGTATCGCCAGAATTGCAGGGACGATTACAAGAGTTGGCAAGATTAATCATATTCTTCACTTTAAATAACAGAAGAATTAAAAAAAAAAAAGCTCCTTTGAAATGAAAAAATAAAAAATCCTTTAAGAACCTCATGCAATTTGCTTTCCCTGGATGGCTGAGGGAAAGCACAAGCCAGCGCTGTCTGCACAGACCTGGGAGCCAGCCTGGAGGGCTTATGGGAGTCCCCTGCTGTGTACCACATCTTTCCACTCTGACTGCTGCTGAACATTCCAGCGTGCCCAACACACAGCACAAACCCCTTCCCATTCCACTCTTTCCCCACCACATGCACTCTGCTCAGAGATCACTACAACATACAGCTCCAAGAAACTCCAAGAGACACTCATGACTCCAGAGAGCCTTCACATGTTTTCCTGAAGTATATGACACTGGATAGAAGATTTTGCTTCTCCTCTCCTTTTGCAATCCCTTCACTGAAATGTATCCCCATATGTGCTTTTTCCAGTGAACATCAAGCCTATAAGCTGCTTTTCCAAGCCAAGAAAAGTTTTAAAGAGGTCACACCACAGAGAACAGGCTCTGCGCAGCTCCTAAGAGGGTCATATTACGTAGAATATCCATGGGAGACGAAGTGTTCCCATCCAGTTTCCCACTTTTTTTGGCATCGAAGTTGCTCTTTGGGTTAGGTGAAGTGGGAAATGCATATATTGGAAAAAGAAAAGATGAATGTTTTTTGTTCCCCACATTTGCCTATCTCAGCCAGAACTCCTCAGCATACTTCGAGGGTCTAACAGAGTGATTCTTGCTATGAAAGTTGACTGCTATATTCAGCATTTGGGACTCTCTCCTTCACACTCACAGAGGCACTCAGCTTTGGACGGCTTTTTTCCTTCCCTAGAACAATGCTGAAATCATTTTCTTCTTAGTCAGATGTTAGACAAAACTTTCTAACTGTACCACAGTTAATCAGGGCAATAGGCTGCACTATTTCCCTGTGCAATCCTGCTGTCAAATGCTTTTAAGGCCATGTTAGATTGGCACCTGTCAGAAAAGCTTCAGATCGAGCTTATCCTGCCTTGAGGTGAGGGGTCCAAATGAGCACTGCAGGCCCCTCTCAGCCCCATCTCTGACAGCTTCAGAAAACTTCAGAAACCACAGAAATCTGTATTACAGAGTTTCTCGCCCTCCTTTAGGTACAGGGCCTGAGCCAGCTGCAGGGGCAGCATGCCGAGTCTCCGGAAACCTCTCTGAGGTTTGAACAGGCGACGGAGCAGAAGATCTACTCCAGAGTGGCAGTTGCAGCTGGCAAAGGGCACTAATGCCATGTGCGTGGGAGCAGGCGGGCAAAGTAAAAGGGAGGATCTTGAGGCATCTGCAAGGCACTGTTTCCATCAGCAGAATGAGACAGCTCCCTGCAGAGCACGTTGGCAAGGAAAGGACAGGAGCAAAGCAAACAACAGGAGGTGTTGCAGGGAAGAGGAACCCCCCACCCCAAACTGCTGAAACCAGTTACACCCCAGCAAGCCTCACTGTGTGCAGTCACACAGCTGCAAACTTGGAAAAGGGCAGACAGCTCCGAGGAGCGCCAGGATCCACTCCATGAGAAACACTGGAAACAAACACAGATCAAAGGGAAACACCAAGCTGTATACACAGCTGGGGCTGTCTTCCCCTGTTAAAAAGAGAAGGGCACGTAGATTTTAACTGCAAGCTCTTTGTGCGTGCTTGCACGTAACCGTGCGTCTGGGCAAACGCGCGTACTCGCCCCACACGCGGCCTCCTGACGGTACCGGAGTGCGGCGAACGAATGGGATTTTCTGAGCGGTGTGGAAGATTCCCACACAGCTGGGCAAAATCTGACTGGGCAACCCACAACTTAACCCACCCCAGGGAACAAGGCCAAATAGGTGGAAATAAAAAGACACAGGAGATACAAAGCAAGCTCTGTTTTAGCCTCCGATTTTTACAATAAACCTGCTGCACCGCTCCTACTTTTAGAATGACTCATTTGAACAATTTCGCTGGGTTTCCAGAAGGAGCAGAACGACTCCCATCCAAGGGCTGGGCTTTGGCCATGTCGAATTAGAATGAATTACCCCAACCGTTCAGTAGGTTGTGTCTTGAAGTAGCACTGTAAAGTCTCTCCTGGGAGGAAAATGTGGAGGACACATTGCCCAGAACTTCCTGGGAGAGCCAAAGCAACCCCTCCTGCACAATCCAGCTCTGAGAGGAAAGCGGAGAGGAACACACTGCAGTAGCCCATGGAAATGCTGGCAGCTTCCTGTTGTCAGGTCCTGGAATGCTCTTGGCTGACCAGGCTCTTCTTCAAGGCTAGTGACAGCCACAATGGGCTCCTCAGGGCTGAGCTCACCTTTGAACCTTCCTGTTCTGTTCCTTTTCTTTCCTGGGATGCTCACAGGGAGATCTACCAGTACACAAATAAGCAGCAAAATCAAGTCTGGCACCAACTACCTTTCCACATATCCCTCCTGATGGTTGTATGGCTTTGCCAGCCTTCACCCACGTGGAAGGGTCCTTGCCCTTTCACTATAAACGCACTTAGTCATGAGAAGAGCAGTGTCTATCAAATGCCCTCCTTTTGTTTTTGCATTATTTGCTGTCCTGGACAGTAAGGAACCCTTGGCACTGCTCCCCAAATGACTCGGCATAACTACAGCGCTGCAGAGACAACTAGAGAGGAGCAACAACTGCCCATGTGAAGGAGCAAGTATTCATCTGAGAGTCATTAAGAGCTGTGCTTCTAAATGATTCAGATGCTTTTAGATATTCCACTCTGGCTCAGCAACCAGACAACTCGGAGATAGCAGCCTGCACTTGACTTTGTAAGCATGACTAAATTTCGTGCAGCTGTTTACTACCCACCACGATAAAAACCACACCCTTACCATAGGAACTGCTATCAGCCTGGACCATGTGTGAACCCACTGATAGCACGCACAGAGTCTGCTTCTATGAAAGTAACGCTGCATTTCAAACTCACGTCCTGTTTCCACTGGTGGCTTCATGAATAAGCTTTTCTGTGCTGACTTCTGTTATGCCTCCTTCTTTCCCTCAGCCCCTCCTGTGCAGAAACCCTTGTACAGACAGTTACAAGATCACTCTGTAACTGCTACATCCCCTTTCCTGCCTCACCTTTTGTGAGCTGAACATGCTCATTTGCAAAATCTCCCATTCACAGCAATCTGTTCTTCATCCTGAGCCTTATAAGGTACTCAACGCCCAGGCAAAAAAAAAAAAAGGAGAAAAAAGCATCCATCCTTTGCAAAAGCTTTTCATTTTTCTCTAAATAAGTCATGTTGCTTTATGAATGTACTCTCAAAGGTAAATAATTAACAGGCAAGAGGGACAGAAAATCGTATTACATGGCTAATGGGAAGTGATGCTCAGGCAGCAGTGTACCCATAAAGTATAGCTTCAAAAGACAGCCCCCAGGCTTTCTTAATGGAACACTGGGCTGAAAACCTGACTCATGCAGGGATTCCTCTGCATTCCTCCAGACTCAGACAAATCCAAAACCTTTATATGAGATTCAGCCTGCCTCTAACAGACTCAAGTCTCTTTCACCTCTGAAAAACAGGGTACTCCAATTTTGCACAGGCACTGTAAGGAACAGCCACAAAGAGCGCTAGGCAGAGATGATCTGTATTTGCACACGAATTTCAACTCCCAAGGACAGAAGGAGGGCTGGTAGATTACACCATCTACTGCTATGTTCTGCCATGGCCCTGACTTAGCCCTGTCCATGTTATCCACTGGTTTCATGTGAGGAGTATTCCTGACCTTTGGTAGCACATTGCCTATTTAATTGGTTTATGGTTTTCTCATGCACTGTTTTGGAGGAAACCTGTGAGGTCTGTTTGCCCACAGCTATGCAAACTACTCGGGGTGACCAGCACCATTTGCAGCCAGGCAAGAACCGCAGCAACTGCAAGATGAAGCCCTTCTCTCCTTTCCCAGACAAGGTTGTGAACACCTGTCACACACTTGCATTTACCATCACAGCACCCAAAACTAGGAGTTAGACCATACTGCTGCCTCCCACGGCAGCAAACGTGCCTTCACTCTGTGAAACTTTTTTCTGATGGGAGAAGGTGTCATGCAGCACCTCCTGGCCCTGGCCAACACTGAAGGGACAGAAGGACACTGAGAGGGACACAAGGACTGAGCATGAAGTTTTGAAGGAAGGTGGGATAGGGGAAACTTGTGTGAAGGAGACAAAAGGCAAGCAACCGGCTGGAGATGTGGATCAACGAAGCAAAGGACTGGGTCGATGCAAACTTGTCCCTGTTCCTTTTCTTCATCCAGGCACCGGATCGATGCATGCATGTTTCTGCTTCTCATCTGGCAGAGGTCACACCAGGAGACACCTGGGGGCGTCTCACTCTTCCCATCCTCCCTTGGAATATAAGGTTAGAGGTTCTCAAAGGTGCGATACTTTGGTAAGAGTGGGCCACATACAGAAAAGAGAATGAGAATTTCTTTCCTTCATTTCCTATCCCACTTCCTTTGGTTATTACAAGTTTGCACGGGCTAGATTGCTACGTGTACCAGATGTAGATCAACACATACAACTCCAACTTCTGCCCCAAGAGTACAAGGTCCTGAAACTTGTCGTTAACAGGTGATCTGTCTCAAAATTATGTTCCTATTACCTCATCTTCCCCGCAGCAGAAATTCCCAACTGGCTTTTAGCTAGCAGTGCTTTCAGGCCCATGAGCGATGTTAAGTCACCTGAACAAGAAAAGTTGTTGCATCAGGATTTCTGGCTCTCAGCACCTCAAAGAGCACCCTGGAAAAAAAAAAAAAAGCCTGCAAAGTCTCCAGAGATCCATTTAGGAGAGAGATGGTAAGCACAGAGCCATGACATGACTGAAAATGGAGCCAAGAGAGCTGAATGCCTGACTTCCTACCTGGGGCCAGAGGTCCAAGCTCACTGATTACAGAGGGCATTTGCCCAGTCTTTATAATTTTTTGAGGACAGCCATAAATATACAGAACTGGAGAGGGTTCAGCCTGACAGAAAATTGTGGCAATGCACCCAAGTAGAAATCGGAGGATGCAAGTTTGGGAAGAGATTCAGGAACCACAGCTGGCAACGATGCACTCCAAATCAGACTGGTGACCTCTGATTTGGTGCAGAGACCTGACTGCAGAGAATGTTTCTCTCGAAGATGGGGGTTTCCTTGCAAGTCTCCCTTCTGGGAGGCAGGACGATGAAAGGATTCTTAGCATCAGACCATTATGACAAGGCCAAGCAGATTGTGCTGACAGTTCTTTCTACACCATGGGAGAAAAACACATCACAAAGTGCCCCTAAACACGTCTTGGTTGAGAAGGGCTTTGTGATAAATATCTGTTTCTGAAAAATGGCTTATAACAGTGATTTTATTGTGCAACATTGTTGAAACAAAAACATTTTTCTTTGTGACAGTTTATCCAAAATAGTAGTATTGTTCTTTTTCCTCTTCTTTTTTCAACTGCTATTGGATTCCTAAGAGAGATGCAGAGATCTGGGAGCAGAAAGGAAGACAGGCATGCATACATTCTTCACTGCATCGCTTTGAATAAAAAAATAAATCATATTGAAACTAGAAATTCCTATATGAGCAGTACTAAAGGACTTGCAATAAAATGTGGATCATTTTGTTTCCTTCAAGTCTTGGCATGGAGACTAACTGTCCCTTTGCAGCAGCTGTACTCAAGAGTTCAGAATGTTCGGCAGCCCAGCCAACGTGAAACAAAGCCTTTGCAGACTTTCAGTTGTAAGGGAATCAAAATGCTGCTTCTGCCCAAGGAGGCACTTTGCATGAGCAAGTGTGGTGGTCAGCCAGAGACCTTTCCCAGTGTTACACCAGCGACTGGTGAGCTCTCACTCAGAGCAAGGCAAAGAAACAGCAAAAGGCAAACTGACACTGGCTGAGCCTGAATGCATCCAGAAAGAGCAGCTCTCTGACAGCCTGACTCCAAAAACCAGCAGCTTCACCCTCTCCAGGTTAAGCAAAAAACAGGAACAGCACTGTAATAAGTTATCCCGATCTCCTAAAACAGAGGAACACGCTGCAGCTCTGTTGAAAATTGTTAGTCCCAGCTGAAAACAGAGGCATCTGTCATCCAAACAACAGAGTTGAAGACAGCTAACTACCTCCAGCTCTTGTTCCGCACTGGCCTTGGAGACAGGAGGGTTTAGCTACAGTTCCCACAAGGAGCAAGTTGGATCGGTGCATGCTCTGACCTTTGGATGTGTCAAAGAAAGATGCATGCTCAGCTGTGCTGGACACGGTTTGACTGCTGCAGGGAACATCACAGGTTCCAAGTTTTATTAATGAGGAAAACAATATGTACTGTCAACGTTTGCTACATGAAGTTAGCATGAAAACAAAGCCCACTCCAGAGAACAAATGAAATTTACTGGATTAGTTTCTTGTTCCAGCTCTCCTGATAAATAGAACTGAACTCAACACCACATTGATTAGTTGGTTCAAGACAAACACTGATCAGATTGCCTTGGCAAGTATATATAGCACTACAAAAGCACAATCATCCTTGTCTATTCAGAGTAGCAAGGATTCACTATAGTTTCATTTCCCTTCCCTCTATCTTTCCCAGCCTAGACAGCTTGTCTGCGCTGTTTAAAAGCCCTACATTAAATGCTTTTCCTAAGACACACTCAAAGCCCTTGTTCTCAAGAAACAGAACCAAATGGTGCAAATGCTGCAGAGCCTCAGAAGGCCCCCGTGTTTCAGTGCAAGCTGATCCAGGTCATGGTTCTCTCCCCGACATTCAGTAGGGTTTTTCCTTTATCTTCTCCACAACCTCAGATATGCACCCAAGCACAACAGTCAGCTCTGGGTGAGAAACCGCCTTGGAGAACCACTCTGCAATAAACAGGCTTTCACGTCAGAGAGAGAATGAGTGAGGAACCACTGAAGATGGGGGATTCTGGTAAGAGTCAGGCTAAAAACCACAGTACTCGATCCTTGCTGTGTGCTTGTCTTCTTTGCTTCTGATCATCTCAAAAGATATCAGAGAAAAAGGATGTTACACCACTTCATGCTGTGCTTTTACACGAAACAAACTCTTAGCAACTTGGTTTAGAAGTTTGTCTCCTTTAGACTTCTTCCTTTTTCTTTCTAAATGATGTACTTTTACAGAGCCACAAATTCTGCAAGACCTTCAGAAAATTCTATTTTCAGTGATCCCGAGGTCTCTTTCCCTTCTTGGATCTATCTTTTGTTTGAACTGAATTATTGTTACCATAAGAAAAATATGCCCTAATAACTCATTCTTTACCCAATTACTCGGCTTTGTTTTCCTTCCTTCTGCTGTATTACAAAGCAATCATCATCAAAACCTAATAGAACAATGTATGATATACAAAAAAATGCTGGGTTTTTTTTTTGCTTTTTATTTTTTATTTTTAAAATCTGATCAATGGCATTACAAAACTCTTTCTTGCTCTGTCAGAGACGTAACTTTTCTGACAGACACCCACCACTGTGTTGGTCTACCAGAACTGCCACTTCACAGAGCAGCAGGAAGTCACCTCGGAGCTGTGTGTCTTCCCTTAATACCACACTGACCACATCCTCCAACACTGGCATGTGTCTAAAATGTTCACAGACAACAGCTAACACCACCATGTGTATAACACACGACATTTAACTTCAGCCTGAATTTCATTTGTTATCCTTTTTGAGAAAATATTACACTTGCAAAGCTCATCTTTCAGTCACACGCTTGATCTTGTTTTCTTTCAGAAAATGATCAAGTGTTGCTTACATATCAGGTTTTTTGGTAGGCGTGTTAAAGGACTAAAAAGTATCATTTTAGTTACGTACTGCAGCAGATGAGAAGAATGCTGGTTTCTTGTTTAAATGCAAGCTATGACTCATCCTGAGCAGAGATAAACTGAAACACATGCCCATTAAATAAAAAGCACAAACAATTTTTCAGTGTGAGGATTAATGACTGATAATAACTATAAATTAACTTTAATCTCTTATAACAAAAAAAGTCCCTCATATAAATGTCACTGCAATCTTTTCAAATTAAAAAAAAACCAAATCAAAGCCAAAGGAGGAGTCATTTAAATATTACAGCTAATGTTTGGTACCAAATCAAACAGCTCCTTAGCAGAACCAGTGGAGTGCTCTGGAGTGAAATATTTTCAAGCAGCAGAACTTAAAACATTGCTTTAATATTTTAAAATACATTTTTAGTTCTTTTTTTTACATTAAAGAGGTACACATTAAAACATCATCAGCTCTGCAATACCAAGTCAAATCACATATTCAAAAAGGAGAAGAGCATTTTGTTTTACTAATACTCTCCTGCTACTGCTTGAAAGAAACTCTGTGTAATTGTTGAACGGGTTAAACCAAAATTTAACTGAACATAAGAAGACTGCTGTTCACAGACAAGAAGGGAAAAAAACAGAGTCAGAGACCTAATAGTGGACAATTTTGAAAATTACAGTGTGTGTCAATAATGGAGATAACAGTGAGATTCAGAAGGAATAATCTCAAATAATAGGGAAAATGAGCACCTGTCAGCCACAAAGCCATTAGTATCAGGGCTTTTATATTTGCAACAGTTAAGTCTGGAGACACTGACAAACTTAACAACACAGCAAATTAAACATGGTGCTGGGGAACACAGGAGGCAATCCCCCTCACTCAGAAAACACACTGTGGAGTTTGAAAATAAACGCTTCCAATATGAAACTTGCTGCCCAAATCATTGGTAATGAACACTGCAAACACAGCAAAGGCACCACAGCGTCTAGCTGGGTTTGCAGATGTGACAGCTGATCAAGCCATAGCATCCGCATCAAGGGACAGACAATCCCAAATCTGGAACATGAGACTCCTGACCAAAGTTCCCAGATACAGGAGTTTGCCTGTACAGAACACCCAATGTGACCAAATGTGTGCCCTTCCCAGAAGGATGGAAACCAAAGGCTTGTAAAACCACGTCTGAGACAGACCTGGAATACAGAGCCCTGGCATGGGAAGCCCTGAAGGAAAGACCTTGCTGAGAAGGCTGGTGGTTAGGAACCTTCAGCCCGGAGCAGGTGGGGACTAAGGAGAGTAACTGAGACAAAAGGAGAGGAACAGGGAGATATTACACCAACTGAGAATGGAAAGACAAATTCTTCAGCAATCAAACACCTTGTCAACATTCAGGAAAAGGTGGCATGAGGGAAGCTCAGGTAATAACACTCTTCTCATGAGTAACACTTCTTGACATGCTAGTCAATAGTCGATCCTTACGGTATCCCCACCTCAGATAATATTACTGTCCTCAGTTAAAGACAGGGAATCAAGGCAGAAACTTCCTCAACTCACATAGACAGCTGGTACCCGGCACATCCCAACCCCATCAGTCCATATGAGTCCTGAGCCGGACAGTAAGTACGTAACATTGGCTGCTGAGATCTCACCCACACAGAGTTTGAGGCTTTGCTGCCTGCCCTCAGGCTAGAAGAGGATGATCACATATCCATGCAAACTTGGCCAATGTGATAGGACCAGGCTGGTACAGGGAAAGATGGAGACAGCTCTGCTCTAAAGCTGTACTGAGTGCAAGCAGCATTTGCAGTAACAATTAGATATGCAAATAGGCACATTGAAGATTAGTGACGGTTTACTGTTGTCATGGAGAAAAAAGCACCTTCACTTCTGGGTCAGACCTAAGGACTGCATTTTCTTTCCCTCGCTGGTAAATAGAATTGGAGAGAGCACTGGAAAACCCAGGAGCCAACACTCCCCAACACAGCTCAACCTGAGACCGGAGAGGCTGAAGCTCAGGGAGCAACATAACCCAAATAAAAAACCCTCCCTGCATCAACCCAGAGAGACAAGACCATGGCAACTCCGTAGATACTCAAAAATACCAGGAGGTAGAAGCACAAGCTGGAAGAAAACACCCACACCATGAGAAGGCCAAGCTGCTTCCCAGCATTGCTGCTGCCAGGGGGAGGCAGATGTGGGGGAAACTGAGGGCGACACAATTCACGAGGTACTCAGCTCCAATTCCCTTGAAGCCACATGGGAAGATCTCGTCTGAATGAAAATACCCACTTGGCTCAAAGCCTCTGTGTGTCTTTGGCCATCCTCACAGTCCTCCCATCCCTCGTTAAATGATGGCTGCTAAGAGAGAAGAGGAGGCAATCAGCCTATTTAGACTCAGCTTTCCTTCCCACCCTGGGGGTTTCTTCATAGGAGCAGCTGGCCGGAGCACCGCCTTTGTTACAGCAGCCACAAAAAACACAGACACCCACCCTCAGCCCCCCTCAAATCCCACAGAAGAGCCAAGATAAGTTTATAATGGAAACCCTGACACAACCTTAACTATAGCATCCTGAATGGAAGGCGATAATCTGATCTGTGTGTGAACTAGCTCCCCTTGTCTCAATGGTATTTATCTTACTTTAACTCCTGTTACAAAAGGGTTGAGTCATATAGCAGAGCCAGCCAAGTAACAAAACTGCAGGGCTTGCTAAAACGTCAGATTCAAGGATAAACAGGCGCAATCCTAGAACAGGTTAGAAGAGCCTCTGCAGGAGCGCTGGTAGCCAGACCTCCGAGCCTCTGGACAATGGCATTTTCTTCTGTGCTACAGAGACCATCACAGCCCAGTGCAGGGTGGGGGAGAGGGTGCAGAGCACAGGGCTCTGCCCTTCGGTTCATGGTAACACATAGTACCCAGCGCCCAAGAAACCTGATCCCGTAGCAACCTCATGTATGGAAAGTGCCCCAATCAGATTTCACTGTGTCAGGAGAAGAACAGTATTTACTCTGCATACAGATTAGTCACAAAACTGGGTCACTTCTTGCCTTTTCAGAGAGAGAGGAAAAAAAAAACAACCAAAAACAAAGCTTCTTTTTCAGATCTTTTTTTGTCTTCCCCCCAACTTCTAAAACTACGTGATGCAGTGTGGTCACTCACAGCTGTCTAAGCTGATCAAACAGCACCTGCATGGGTAAGGGCAAAGCACATCACACTCACCAGGCTTGCATTTCTTACGATTCAGCTCATTAGCCACTTACCGGTTCTTTTCTAGTTCGTTGTGCGTAGACCTGGAAGATAAAAAAAAAATTTGGATTAGCCACCTTTGACCTCTGAGCACCAAAGATCAACTGCACCGAAGTTCAACTGTACGCATCCCCAGTGGCACATCGCAGTGCAAAGCCAACCAACCACACACATTAAAATCTATAACCTCATCCTCCTTGCTGTCAAGAAATTCCTTCCCTCCACTGCAAAAGCTGGTACCCTTACCGCTAAAGAAAATGTTCCCTAGAGACTTAAATGCACACAAAATCCCAAAGAGAGGTGATGATTAGAACAAGGGGACCAGAGTCTGTCACTTCCAGGTTCCTTCTGGCTCTGCCACCAACTCAGTACAGGACTGAAGTTATGTTTCTCTGCGCTTTAGTTTCTTCATTCACCCTGTAAAAATATTGGTGTCATCTGCTAACACAAGAGCTTGTGGAGCATTAATTTGTGCACATCAAATAGGTGGGAACCTTCCAGCAGAACTGGCTCTGTAGGGACAGCCCCTGGAGCCCTTCAGCCATCACGTGCCAGACTTAGCCAACTTAGCAGAAGCGGACATGGCCAGCATTTGGGCACAAAATGGGATGGCCAGTACTGCCGTGGCACTGTGTAGCACATTCAGGATGTCTGGAAACTCCTTGGGTGTGGGAACAGCACCGCCACACCACCAGCACGCAGCGAAGTGACCCACAAAGTGGCACTGTGACACTCAACAAAGGAGGGGGCTTTGTCTTTATACCTGCCCACCACGCCAAGCACACTGCCAGCATTCCTTAATTTAGAGCTTTGCAGCTTGAAAATGCAGCCAACTAGAAACAAAAGGGAAACAGGCAAGTTCATTCTCCTTGCCTCTGTGATGACGGAAAGAGTGGCAAAAAAAGTTTAAATCCATTCAGGATTTCTAATCTAACCCAGGTAAGGTTGTTGAGGATTATTTAAAAGGATAGCCATTTGTCCAACATTTCTCTTTAACAGAAGGTCACCTTAAAATAAGAGTAAAAAGAACCCAAGAGCTTAATAAAAAGGATCTATTTTCTCTAATTTGGCATCACATTTCTTCCGGAGCTCTGAGAAGATTATCCTCTATCCCCCATCTGGAGAATCCCACAGAGAATTCTACAATTAGGGAACTGAATGGAGGATGTGCTCCAAGGGAAACCCTGTCATAATTAAATGCTTCTCCAAAAAAAGGAAGGAGGAGTGCCTAACAGGTGTTAGAACCTCATTGAAAACGACGAATAAACCCTGGATGTCTGCAAAAAACAAGGTAAATGAGTCTTAGCTGATCATGGCTGAGAGCAGAGGAAAAACCAAATGGTACCATATACCTGTGCAAGCCACCCTGCTCAGCAGGACATGGGATACCCTAAAGGCAAGGCACACTATAGTCAAACTCTTCATGCTGAGGAAACTCCCAAATTCCCTCCCAAAAGTAGTGGATGTCTTCATTCTGGTTCCCAGGAATCAGAAACCTGAACATAATATTAAGTCGAGAAAACCTCCCAAATCAAACCTGCACCACCTCCCCCCGCCCCGAGTCTAAACCAGCAAAATGCATTTGTCCAGGCAACTTGGATCCAAATTAACCCATCAGGACTGAGCTGAGGCCCTTTAAAACCACTGCCTGTATGTCGTTTGAAACATGGCTATTGTTCTTATTTACTGTATGTTCCTGCAGGAGACTGTGCACTCTTCTTGGCTACGACATTAGCAGTTAGAAAGCCAAAGATATGCAATGGCTTGAATTCCTATATTATACCGAGCCAATTACCAAGGCCAGCACTGAAAGAACAAAGTTTGGCCCACTGCTGTGAACAAAATTAAAACAGCAGGTTCTCCTTACTCCTCTCACACAGGAGACTCTTTATTACCTATCTGCCTTCTGATGAACAAGACAACTGAGAGAGGTCACAGGCTTTTCACCAAGTCAGGAAATATACGCTGTGACTTTTAACCACGTCTGTGGCAAGGAAAAAAAAAGCGACCCCCCCCAACACCTTCCCACTGAAGCTGAATGCAAGCGAAATAATTTCAGCAGCATTGAATGAATCCTTCAAGGAAGCTTCTTCTCTTACCTGCCTATGTTCTGCTTAGTCTCACTGGGGACCATTTGGAGAAGTTTTAATTTTTTATTTCACCTGAATTTAGGAAAAAAGTCCAGCACCGCTCGCCACTATCACCATTCACTGGCTCGTATTCCCTGTGACAGTTTCCTTTTGCTTGGACAACACATAAAAGGAAAAAACCTTCTCTCTTCTGTTCATAATTCAATTCATTTTCTATAGCTTCCAATCTAAAGATTAGTTTTTACCCCTCATCTTTGGGCTGCACACGTTACTAAGATTTATTTGGCGTTAAACAAGGACAGTGCTGTCAGTGAAGTGGAGAAAAGTGGAGGAACATCTACTGATACGATTCAGAAAAAGAAGTCTTTTAAATAGGTACAGAAACAAATGTAACTGGATCTCTTTAAGCGAGCTGGTCTCACCATCAGCCGAGAACTCAGAGACTATCAGCAGACTGAAATCAAGGCCTCATTCTTGCGCTCCATCGCCAGGTTTTTGATGGGGGTGCAAGATGAACGCCGCAGCTGCGAGCTATCGCCAAGGCTCGGGGAGCGCGCTGGGTTTACAGCAGCGAGTAAGCAGCGCGCTCGGTGTGCTGCTGCTGTGCCGCTGCTGTCAGCCACAGCCTGTGTCACCCAGCGAAACAAGGACACTGCTGTCGAGCACGGACCACAAACCAGGGGAATTCACGTCCCCTGCTGTCAGGTGGACAGGGCAAGCAGAACCTGCGGAGCTGAAACCAGAGCCAGGCGGGTATGGACATGTTCAGAGGGGAAAACAAAAGCCCAAGCACATGTACTGGCGCTGCTCAAAACGTCAGCTGCAATTTAAAAGTAGCTCAAGCACAAACCGTCTGCAGGGCCCTCATTTAAGAGTCAGGTTTCTATAGCAGTCACTTCTTTAACAACCAATTTAAAATACCCAAACTGATAACTACTCCTAAAAACTGAAAAAATGTTATTAATGAGGAGGATCCTGCTCACTGTATTCTGAAAACAGCTTGGAAAAAGATCAAGAATGAGTTTTAGAAGCTTAACATAAAGGAGCCAAGCAAACAACAACAAAAATAGCAGAGCAGTCCCTGTCAAGATTTTAAGCAACAAAAAGTTGAAAGAGGACAAACTCAAGTTTATCGCAATTTACCCCAGATACCTGAAACTGCATACAAAATAGGAAGAAAGAGGGAAGCAGCAATTGTCAGTCATTCTAATTTAAGGTCAGATGCAACAACCTTTTCGTGCCAGTTACAGTGATTCTGCCCACAACCTTGCTATCCAACACAGTAACAAGGTGTTGCTGAAACATTAAACTACACTGAAGTCCTCCAGCAAATGAGAAGCTGCAAGTAATTTGCCACTTTACCCCATTTTCTTTATTTAAATAAAATCTCTCCTACCATGGCAGAGGCAGCCAAACTTCACCCGAGCACAGGTAAGGCAAGACAACTGACTTCATCAGGGAGGAACAAGCTCTAAAGAGCACTGAATTCATTTGTCACTGGGGTTTTTACTGTAATTAAAATCACAAAGCTGCCACATGACATTAAACACAGCTGACCTTTTGGTTTACACATTTATTATTGATAAATGGACCAATACATGCACTTGCAGAATAGCTGCATTTTGGTTTGGGTTCTCAGTGAGGTAACTATTTTCTGTTGGGGAAAGCACAGCAGTCGAGAGCCCCTGTCCTATGCAATACACAAATGGCATTTAGATCCAAGGATCCTGTCATCTCTCTTGAACCTGATCACCTTCCTGCCTGTATTTGGCATCAGCTCCTGGCTCCAGAGGAGTCCAGGACTCCAAGAGCTCCATCTCCACCACAACAGATATACTGCTGTCTCAGGAGGTGCTGCTGGCCATAAGTAAGGGGCCTCTTCCAGTACGTCCTTAATGCCTACACAGACCCAGCGCTTCTCCTCCAAATTCACTCACCCCACTCAGCTTTATCAAGAGTTTAATAAGGAAATAAATATCCCACCATCTTGTGAAAATTAGGGTACAGTTACCTGAATCATGCTTAGCCAAACAAGAACCTCCATCTGCAGACCAAGCCAACTGCCTTCTGTCTTACTTCAGTCAGGTTCAGCTATTTCTCCTGCTTATGCATCACCACACCACATACAAGCTCATTCTTCTTCATTTTATAGACCCTTCCCACCTTCTGGCTCTGCTGACACCCATTCACTGGGCCACTAAATTACCCTGCAGGAAATGCCTTCTTCCATTCCCCAAGCCAAGAACAACCAACCCTTCTGAATCCAGTGAACTACATTACTGCTCTCTTTTATGCAAGCTCTTCCTCAAAAATGACAAAACAAAATTATGGAGAAGAAGGGTGATCAACAGCTTTTTTACATTTTAAATCCACCTGTCTCCACAAAACAGAACTTACTGGCTGAAGAATGTTCAGCCCCAGTGTTTTGCCAGGGTTTCAAGTGGATCAACACCACAGTAGCCTATGAAGCCAATGCAGAAGCCAGCCTGGGAAGCCCACAAAGAACCTTCACCAGCAGCAGCACGTGAGGCTTCCAGCCCAATGGCAAGACAAATGATGGCTGCACAAGAGTTAACTCCTCCTGCCTAGAGAGAGAGCTGCTCAAAGGCTGTTTTTAAAGGAGTTGTGAGCCCACTTTACCCCTGCAAGGCCCAGAAGTCTGGCCCTCAGAGAGCTGCAGCGGAGCCTTGGGAAGATAGCAACTTTTGGTACTCAACACTGCCACGAGCTCCTACAGTGAGGAGGGGCAGGATGCAGCTGAACAGAAGATGGCACAGCCGGAGCAGGAGTCCTTCTGCTGCCATCCTTATGCCCTTTGCAAGTAGCAGCCTCAAGTCTAACAAGAGCATCACCTCAGCCTGGCATATCAGCAAATCTAACAAAAAATTTCCTTCCAAGCAATACCAGAGACAAAAACTATCCTAAGCCATTACTACCTCATGATCCCCTACACTGCCTGGCCTTGAGGTCCAGAGCAAATTCTTCTCCACGAGGTGCAGAGGTGAGGGGACAGAACAGACTGTTTCACCTTCTCACTGACGTCAATGGAGATGCACCAGATTAACCTGGCCCCAAACTCTGGCTAGTTTTTCTGTCGCTCTTAGATGGACATGGTATCAAATTCCTCCTAAGGCTCTGATCAAAGCTGTTTTCCCAGGATCAAGCCAGACCCTTTCCAAAGTTCACATTCTCCGTCTCCAACAGAGAAGGGAACGCAGCCGTACTGGCATCTGTTCATGTTTGTTCATCTTTGGAAAAGGAGAAATGGCCCCACAGTCTGTTTTCAGCTCAAAGAGCGGAAGAGAGCTCTTCCACGTGGTTCACAAGTGTAGAAAGTCACCTACCTCTGGGTTTCTACACAGTATTGTGAAAGTCTCCTGCAAGACTCAGTCAAAACAACTTTTAAAAGTATACTGCATACTTCCCTTCAAGAAGTAAATATATTTAAAGTCACCTACAGTATTTACACAGCCCCTCTCAATTTGGTACTTGCTCCCCATAATCATTATTTCTGTTTGCAACATTTCAAAATTAACTCTTCCATGATGCTTTTTATGCATGGGGACAACACCAACACAGAGAAATTATGAATAATTTCCCCAAGGTCACACAAGAAACTTGTGGCAGAGCAGGGTACTCAATTTGGGTTCCTTGAACCCCAAGATAAGGTAGATGGTCTCAGGCATCCTGGTGACAGCTAACAAGAACACTCATGCCATCTGACTCTCGGGTCAAATACCCCCAAAAAATCATGTAATCATCGTGAAGTGTAAGTGGGAAAGTGAGAAAAAAGCCCACAACCAGCAACGACCCAAACCTAAACCAGCCTTGATGTCTTGCCCACTGTCTGCCAAGTGGGCTAACCTGACTCTGAAACACCACTGCACAAAATCCCAGAGAATAATCTAAAATGGGAGCCAAAACCAAAGCCATATTAATTTACTGATAAAACTCAACCAACAGCTGGGGAAGCAACACTGTTCTGTTGGTGCATGCTCTGCTTTTTCAGCACACGGGAGAAAAGAGCAGGAAGACAGCTCCTCCTTGCTGAGCACCACGAGTTTATCCCGGCTCCAGAACTGAGCTCCCCCAAACCAGACTAACATCCTAATAAGCGGCACAAGGTGGCACTCTGCAGGGAAAGGTTTTCCAAGCCAGGCAAAATAACAGCAGGAATGTTGTTTGCATTCAGTGCTGCAGTCTGGGGCCAGCAAAGAAGTCCCCAGCTGGCTTCCCTCCCCACTGTGCAGGCTGGGAGCAAGCGTGCTGGTGTGGGCTCTCTCCTGCACCACCTGAGACCCTACACGCTCGTCCTAGCCCCAAGTGGTCGGGGAAAACTGTCCTCATGCAGGGCCCTGCCCGGCCAAGAGGAACTGGGTTTGCTGAACAAGCAGCTATTCAATATTTTGTTTTCTCCTCATTGTTCAACGCGTGGCCTCAAGCCAAGCCCTGCTCTGAATACAGAACTGGTGCTTTCCTTACAGGCTTTTCGACAGGCTCACCGAGAGCAGTGGCCGGGCAGCTCACGAGCACATTTATTGTCAAGCATCCTCACTTTCCAAACTGGAAGCTAAGAAACAGAGAAATCAGAATTGCATCTTCATGTGCCTCTGAGCATCTCCGTGAAGACCCCCAAGGACCTGGTTTCCCGGGCCACTTCACATGTTCTAAGCACAAGTCCTCCTGGTGCCCCCTGTGGCTGTGCACCACCAGCACTTCCACAGCCCAGACCCCAGGCTCGTATCTGGGAAGAAATCAGTGTGAGGAATAGACAATTTGGGGTCTCCCATAACAAGCTGGCCTGAAAGGGACTTGCTGACTGGACACTGGGCAGCTGACAGCAGCCAAGAGTGAAGCAAGTTCTCCAGTGTGGTATTCATTGCTCCATTTGTCTGCCTTCTAACTTCTGCCACAAGTGAGCAAAAGTCCTACAGAAATCACTTCCTTCTCTTCCCAGCCCACAGTTAACCATGTCAAAAGGGGCTGGTACACACAGATCAGAGACACAAGCTGATGTATGTTCACTTGGTGAAGTACCTCAGCCATTTCAGCAGAGAAACCCTAGACCATCTCCCTTGGACATGCAGCAGACGACATCTTCTGTAACAATTCAGGACTTGGACAATTCAGGTAGATTCTCACATGTCAGGAAAAAGTATATTTTTTGCCTTCACCAAGGTAAGATTCCTGTCTGTGATCCACGATGCAAGGGAGTTTGAACTTCTTGTAAACAGATCCTTGCCTTTTTTTTTTAATACATTGACAAAACCATGTATTTCATGATCTGGTGAAGAAAAATGTCACCATGGCACCTCCAAGCTCTCCCACGAACAAGAGCATGACAAAGAATGAGGACAGAAAAATACAAACACTTCTCTATGTAGTCCCTGTCCTTCTGACTTCCAGCAGGATATGTGACTCTCACTACATGGTCAGAGACTCAGCCCCTTCCAAAGCCACATCAGAACCAGTATCCCAGTTGCTGGTACCTGCATTGCAGTGGTTCACAGAAAAAGAATAAAGACACAGGAGGCAATTTTCTAATCTACCTAGAAAACTTGGGATCTTAAGTCTCATCTTCTTTCAAACAGTTACAAGCTCCAAAACATCTACACTGCTTCCAGAAAACAGGATTAGAAACGTGTGTGCATTACCCCAGCGTACAGATGGTGGGAACCATATCATGTGCAGATGGTAGGACCCATATAGGTCATCTGACGTGCCCAGATCGTGCAGCCTTTCGGCAGCAGACTCAGGAAACGATCCAAGGGCCCAGCATGCCAGCCCCTTGCCCTATACCGTGCTTCTTCCCACACATAACATTACCCTTTTGAGGAAGATGGTCATTTCCAGAAATAGCCTAGGCAGTGTCCTCTGCAGTGCAGCAGTCTGTTTGGGGAACGTGTACTTCTCTGCAAACACGCATCTTCTGCCCTCGAGAAACTGCCTTCAGATGCACCAGGGAAAACGAGGCTTTCTGAGTAAACACCACCTGACTGAACTGCACTTTGTTTGAAAAGAAACTGATGGCATTTGTATGGCTGTGGGCCAGGCCAGACTTCCTTCACTTCTATTTAGACTTGTTAGTTCTCTCTCATGTTACAACTATACTGCTGCAATACTGTGCCTGGAGATGAAGGCAAGGGGAAATATACTTGAAAACAGGAAAATACATTAATGCTACTGTTAGCTACATGTTGTACTAGGGAAACTGAGGCGCAAAGACTCCACAGGCTGTAAGAAAATCAGGAAGAGAAGCCAGATGTCCTTATGTCTGGGATTGTATTCTGTCAACAGGGACGCACTCATCCAGCATTTGGGAGATCCATGGAAAAGAAAGGCTGAGAAATGTGGAAGAGCTTCGATTTCTTCTGTTCTTACAGTTCTGGCTCACAAGCAGCACCAACTAACACGAAGGCTGCAAGGTGGCTACCTCCCACAGCTCCCAGATGGCCAGGCTGCCTGCGAAGCAGCTCATGAACTGCTGCACTTTGTAGCCTCACTGTCAAAGGCAAACCAGAACCAGTGCCATGTTACCTTACCATGCCTGCACACTGCTTTAGTGCTGCCCCAAAATGGGCAATGATCACTGGAGTAGCAGTCCCAACAGCAACCCCAATGTCATCTGTCCTTTCCCACAACTTCTCCCTTCTTGACGGTGTAACAGATGGCAGGAGATAAATGAGAAGCTTTCAGAAAATAATCGACTATTTTATGGAGAGGAACTTTAATCAAAACTGAGGCAAAAGAACTGCTCTCAGTCCACATGCCTGCTTGTCACAGAGCAAGCAGCAAAGCATAAACAAGTAATTAAGATAATGTTGGAAATCATCTAAGGCTACTTCAAACTGGATTCATAAAGCAACAGAACTGAAGTGAAATCACTTTCATATCAGAGAATGAAAGGACTGAAAGTACAGTAGGGAACACAGAAAAGAGAGATGGGAGTATATCCAGCAAGATGGAAAAAGCAGGCCTGTTCTCTCTGCGCTGATCAACAAGGCAGTGTCTCATAGAGAAGAGATCCAGGCAAAGGCCAGCCAAGTGCACAGCCCCAGAGACCCACAGCCTCTGATCAAGAGAGCCCAAAATAAGTCAACAAAAACAAATCCTATCTTTGTTGGTTCAAAGAAGGTAGGGAGTAAGAGCCAACACTCTCAGGAGGAGAACAAATAGCAGCCAGTCTTTGAATTTGGGCAGAAGTTTGTCAGGAGGGATCAGGAGATGATGAACAGCAGGAACTCCAACAAGCAAGACAATTAACTCAGCAGCAGGACATTGACCAGTCTGTTTGGGTCAGAAATAGAAATGGATTTGAAAGCTCAATCAGGAGCAAGAAAGGAAAAAGTGAGTCTTACCTACAAACAGGGGAGCAGATGGAAACAGCACTACAGGTGACAACCAATTCACTGCTGAGCACAGCACCAGGTCAGGTTAAACAAAAGCATGAAGGATAAATCCCTGCGTGTGTTGTGGATGAAGCATTACACAGAGAAGATATAAAAAGGGTACAAATGTGCTGAGATGGGAAAAAACCCAAAAAAACCAAAACAACTGACAAAGAAGGAATGCAACTTAAACCAGAGAATTGCCTGTACACTGAATACGATGGGAAGAGAAAACAAGAGAATTGCGGGAACAGTTGACCAGGTTTGGCCCAAATATCCTCCCCACCATCCCAGGACACCAAATTTCTCTAGGGGCTGGGTCTAACAAGCTTCACATTTCAAAAGACCCTGAGAACATAAGAATCAAAATCTGAAGTTTCCTGTCATCACACCAGCACTGCGATCAGTGATGCAAATCAGCCCACGGCAGCTGCAGCACAGCTCTAACTGGGCAGTGCTGCAACACCAACAGCACGAGCCCTGACTGACTCCCACTGCTGCAAAACAGCACGCTCCTGTAGAGGATTCCCCCAAATCTGCGAGGACAAAAGGATCATGAGCCTTCAGCCACAGATAGTGACACTTCACAGAAGACAGATGCTGCAGCAGAGAATTACAGCTCAGTTGCAGATAACATCAGCAACCGGGCCTACTTCTAGTTTACACAAAGGCCTGTTTGCACAACTTGGATAGTCTAAAGAGAACACAAATTACATTTTACAACTACTGAAGGTATAAAGTATAAATTGAGCCCAGAATTGTGGGTTTCCGCGTAGACTCCCTGCCGCCCAGATATCCCTATGCACGGCTATATTGCTAATACACAAAGGAAAACAGGAACTGCAACTCTGCAGGATCTTCTCCCTTGGAGGGTTATAAAATAAACAGGGTGACAAAGAGGAACACAGTGGGTTCCCCCATGGAAATTGCTACATCAGCTCTTGCACTTTTGGAGGCCTCATTCCTCACCGGGGAGTGGGTTTTATGCTTCTCATGCCATTTGCTGGGTTTACCCCACTTTCTGTGTTTTCCCTGGTAACCTGCCAGCTGTACTGCAAAGCCAAGCACCACTGAGAAGACACTATATACAAAACCTCACCTACATGGGGTACTTCTTTATTTTCCAAATCGTGGCAGGATCTCAGACAATATAGTGCTGGCAAGTTCAGAAACTCCAGCATCACTAGGAGTTGCTTATCTACACTTGCAGATTGCGCTGGGGCAAATTACATCCAATGGGCAGACGGGATGTGCTGAGGCCGAACAGAGTTATGTGAGTGCAGTCCTGCCTGCCAGCCTGCTCTGAGCACCTGTATGCCAGTACAAACCTAAAAAGACAGTGGGATTTGAATATGGGGTGATTTGCCTCTTGTGCATGCACCAGCAATCCAGTTTCCCAGCAAAACACACTGTCATTATGCTTTCTCAAAAAGAAGTCATGCACATACCTCACTATACTCAATACTGCTGGCCAGCCTCCCTCAACATCCCTAAGAGAAAAGCAATCCTTAACAGCTCAGCTTTGTCCAGCTTCCCTTCCTTGAAAAATTAACCAGCATATTCAGGTATACCCTCTACTGGGAGGCAAGGTCCTGTCTCCAAGTACTTCTAGACAAAGTTTCAACAGCAAGATGAAGATTCCAGATACTAATCACACTGTTTGTATATTATCAAAATGAAGCATAACCCAAAACATGGCACAGCAGAGCTCACACATTCTCTGTTTTACACGTGTGGATTTGTACTCTATGAAGCAAAGCCAGGTTCTGAGCCATGAATAGAGCTTCACTACAAGGCACTACAAGGCTTGAGGCAGAAGGCAGCCTCTATCCCCCCCATATTACACAAGGGCCAGATTCTAACCCACCCACACACAGCGAGTCAAAACTCAACTCCCACTAGCTGTGGAGGGAGGTGTGATCCAGTGCAAGAGGATTAAAAAAAAGCAACCAAAAATCTCACAAGCAAATAAACAAAGTATCATCCAGAAACAAGTAACAACTGATAGAGCCTAGGAAGCAGGAAAGCTGTAGACAGAAAAGTCTCAGAGACCAGTTCTCTGGGACATGAAGTCAGGGGCACGGGCTTTGTGCAGAAAAGCAGATCAACATGGGCTGACACAGCAATTTGCTCTTTCGGGAATTCCTCACACAAGACAGGCAAATCACTCAGCCACCTGCACACCCTGTCCCCCAATAAAATCATAATTACAGCACTGTCCAAACTCCAGAGACTCCAGGAAGGACAGAAAATTGCCAGGTACTCAGTCAGCAGCACGATGTGGGGGGGCGGAGGGAGGAAACCTCCTTTGATAGAAAAGATAAAATATATTAAAACTGTGCAGTGTTCACCAACGCCCCTACTCCTCCCCTGCGCAGCGAGGTACAGCTGCACAGCACTGCTGCTGTGGTAAATCAGCTTTCTCGTGCACCAGACACACCAAGGCTGACTTGCAGCTACACTCGCAGCCACATCCTTTCAGCTTCTGCACCCGTGTTTGTGAACCTGTGCCACATGAAGCCATCACCTAAGGCACACGAGGTACCTAAGGCACCCACCCCTCCATCCTCGCTCCGGGACACTGTGAGCAAATCAAGCTTAAAGCCAAGAATACCTGAGGGTTTCAGCAGTACAGTCCCCATACCTGACCCTCACAAGAGAGTTTCAAAGGATATGAGAGCGAAGGCCTACAGAGAAGGTTCAGCACAAAACCAAGTGATGGAATTTAGAAGCACGGAAAAAAAAGTTTAATATGGGTAGAGGAGAGTGCAACGACAGAGGAAATGAGGAGTTGCACCAGTACAACAGCCAGAAGGGCAAAGAAACCCAGACACCCAGATTTCCAAGATAACACGTCCGAAATGCCTTACCATACTCATCACAGCTGCTGACTCCAAGCTCTGCAAGCAACCTGCTACCAGACTGTAGGTGCCTGAAAGGCCCTTGGGAAGAAGCCTCAGACACAAGGGAGGATAATGGGAAGAGAGGAAAATGAAAGGAAAAAGAAACTGGACAGAGATCAAACCCTCCCCCATGGAACTGAGCAACAGATTCTTTGAGAGCCCTTAACAACATGGGCCTCCTGGGAGAGCTGAGGGCTCCCAGTGCTGCTGGGAGGATGCTTGGTATTTGCCCAGGATTAGACCAAAAAACAACAGGCTTTCCACATGCCTGAGAGCCTAAATAAAAACAAAACACAAACGACAATCTAATATTGCAACGTAATTTCAGATTTCGTTATAAATCTTAACTTCATTAAATTGACGGTATTATTGGGGGGAAAAAATCATTTAGCAACCCTACCGTTTATTTTATTTCCTGCTGACACAATGATTTAAATTGATTAAAAAGTCTTCTCAATTATTTTCCAAAATGTATAAATATCAAACCAGGCTAATCCTAACTAACTATAATGAACCTTTCAAATAACTGGGTCTATTAGAACTGCCCGTGTAGGGTCCCTGAGAGCAGTTTCCAGTGACACTGAGTGCAAGTTAATGTACCCACAGACCTGCATTCCTAGCACTGACTACTTCACTTCTCTAGCAAGTTTTTAGAACTCAGGTTCTGCCCCAGAAGAAAGTAACCTTAAATAAGTGATACTACAGGCTGTAACAAACCTTTGCTCATCTTTCATCCCATTCCAAAAACCGGAAGATACTTTTGTCAAGAGCAAATTTAAAGAGGCAATATTCAATTCAAACGTAATACACGTTGGCTAACTGTTTTGCTTGGGTTTTTGCTTTTATCTATGTGTTAAGTAGGATTTGTTAAAAAAAAGTTTCCCTTGTCCATTATACACACCAGGTCACAATGACTGCGATTCTCCACTTATTTTCTGCAGGTGGGTAATTTTCCATACCGAAATATCCCCGACTAAAGCAAAACTGTACTTTTAAGCATTTTCATGTTTTAACTCAAAGTCACTAGGTCTTTCAAATACCTACACAAAACACTGCACATGCACGTAGACAATGATTAAAGAGGGAAGCCCTCTGCAGCAACCTCCGTGCTGTTGGTTGCACAACTGAGACAAGCAAAGGAAAAGAGAACCTGAGCCACAACATCCTTCTTTAAAATTGCATCACATGAATTAGAAATCACGAAGCAATATTTTCCCTTTTATCTGCACACCCCTGTTTGAGGTAGAAAAGAATTATTTTGCTGGGACTGTGAGACCACCATAGCTCTGTAAGAACAAGATTTGCTTCACCGCTGCCATCCAGAGCTGGGCTGTCTGCTCCTCAGAACTTTCTGGGTGTTTGTGCAATGACAGCACAGAGCCTGTTGGGAGGAAATAGCTGTCACGTCTGGGCTGCAAATGCTGAAGGGAAATACTTGGATTTAAACGATGAATCAAACAAGCAACTAGGCTTCCTAAATACCCGGCACCACAAAATCATGGATTATTTGGTTCAATAAAGACCATCAACAATGTACACATGTCAATTTGTAAAAGTGTATAAATTAAAAAAAAAAAGAAAAGAAAACATCGGCACTTTGCCAAGGTTGCTAGAGAGACATTTTTACAGGAGGCTGTTAAATTACAAGATCTGCATGAGATCTAAATGCATAATTTCTCTACACTAATTGAACATTTTGAGACAAAAGCAATCTAAGAAAATCTCTTGTCCACACATGAAATGTAAGTTTTGTTCCTCATCAAGGACTTGATATTTAATTCAAAGTCCCTTCCAACTCCACCAGACAGAACTTACTGAATTGCCCCTTTGATTTTAACAGGAAGAGATGATACAGAGCCTTCCTTAAACAAGGCTGATGCTATACTCAGCATCACACAAAAGACACTGCAGTGAATTTGGAGGCACCCTAAACTTCACAGTTGTCACTTCCCGGCACTTCAGCCATCTGGAAGGCCTGCCATCTCCTACAGCAAGTGCAAGCTGCTACGACTTGTGCTAAAAGAAACTTCCATTTCCAACTGTGCATGCAAGGTCTGAGCTCCCCAAAAGACCCACTCTGGTCCCTGCCTGAAGCAGACCTGACACTGGTCACTCCCTGAGGCCGAAACAGCTACAGGAGGCAACACTCTAGGTAACAACGTTCTCACTCTAAAGATTCCATTTGGCCTCGGTATTCCTTGTATCAAGAAGGCTTTAAGCAAGACCAGAAAGTACCTTTTCTGTTTCTCCGTTGTCTTTCCCCCCACATGAACACATTCAGCCTGCCAGGCTCAAGGGCCCAGCAGGCTGGTGTCAGCACAGAGCTGCCCCGGGAGAGATGTGCCCGGGGCTCTGTGCTGGCGGGGTCTGCTGAGCACCCTCAGGGAGTGCTCTGCGTCCCCCTCCAGTCTACAGGCTGCTGGATTCGGTGCTAAGGAGTTCCTGAGGGGGATGTGCTTCCAGCCCTCCTCTGGAGAAGGGCAGGTTGCCATGACAAAGGCCTTTGAGACAAAGAGGTGTGGGATGGCAAAATAGTATGTGGGAAACCTAGAGGGAAAAATACCGACCTCGATTCAGCACTTGCCATCATTTTCCAACACAAAGTCACAGGACTGGGGGCTTTGGTTCATGATAAACAGTAAAGAGCTACAACTGCCCTCATATTAGGAGAGGTTGGATGAAGTAGGGAAGGAAATACAAACATTCGGCATACAAAGAGCTCAAGATATGCTGACCCTGATGAAGAAAACTTCCCCACCGCAAGGTGTCCTAACATCGCTTCAAATCACCTTTATTATCAAATGCTGCCGAAGCAGAATCACTGCAAGCAAAGGCACCTTTCCCTTAGGCCTTTACAGGTCCTTCCCAATGGCCTTAAGAAAGCCTTAATCACCTGAGCCACCTGCCACCATTTTATGGATTGCACAGGCCTTGCTGCAGTAAAAGCAAGCTTGCAAATGGCTTTTCAAAGGCATACTTTATGTTTCTAAAGTTTCTCTATCCCAGAAGGTCTCAACAAGGTCTGAACAAATCTACAGAAGGTAGCAAACAAAAATAAAAAGAACGGGAACGAGAGGGAAGAAGCAGATGCAACCACAGCACCAGGCGATAGGCTTAATTCTGTTGTCTCTTCTAGATTTAAGAAACCAAGAAACGTGGCACTGTATAATAAGAGAAGTGCCAAAAACATGGAGTTCTACAATTACCAAGCTATCAAAAGCTGGGAAATCCCACTGCCCTGAAAGGCAGACTGAAAGACAGCTTCGTTTTCCTGAACTGAATTTTTAACATGTTGTACATTACAGTCAGTCATCTCCCTCTCTCCCATTTGTTGTAGGGGATCCATTTCAAAACATTTCCTTGCTTCGAATCATGCCTGTCATTGCAATCCCAAAGCACCCAGGCTGCACATGCACTATCCCTTAAAAGCAGTGATTTCTGGGTTGGAAAGACATCAGCCGTATATAATGGGAATAGCTATTGCCTACCTCCTCCCTAAACCTTATGAACAGATCTCCCTATTCCCCTTCCCTCTGCAGCATCTGAGCCTTGGCATGATGTCAGCTGGAAGTGCCACTTCAGATTCAGGTCCCCTGTGTCCCCTCTGCTTCCAGTGCTACGGATCCAGAACGGACGCTGCACTTGCATGCCTCAGCTCTGAATCCCTCTAGCTGTTCAGACTCTTCCCATTTTCCCCAGAGAGCAAGTTCCTCTTCACTGCCTCCAGCTTTCTTCTGCAGCTTCACCTCCCCTCCTGCCCCCGTGCTGTCCTGCCCACATCGTACCTGGTGGCAATACTGGCAATGCTGCCACTGCCGCTGTATTTCCGTGCCCGGCTCAGCCTCCGCGAGGGCTTTGGGTCTTGCAGTCCAGGGCTTGGAACTGAGGGGAAGGTCGAGGCATAGCCATGTTCGCACTCTGCAAGAGAATCAACAGGCAAGGCATTAAAAACAAAACAAAAAAAAACCAACAACAAAAACGAACAAACGAAACAACAAAAAAAAAGGAAAAAAAGAAAAAAAAAGGGAGGAAAAAAGAAAATGAAAGAAGGAAAAAAAAATGAAAGAAGTCAGCAGGCAGGCCTCACCACTAACCCGTCAGCCTAGCTGGGGAGGCCCTTAACCACAACAGCTCAGGGAAATGACTGAGGATATATTCACAGGGAAGTGGACGGGGAGCTGGAGAAAAGGGAGGAAGGGAAGTATAAAATCTCTGCCAACCCTGGAGGAAGGACACCACCACTCAAATACTGAAAATATCAAAAAAACCCCATGACAGTCCAGAGAGTCCATCTCTCTCCTCCTGCCCAACCTATCCGAACCAGGCAAACCAGATGTATTTCAGTGTGCCACTGACGTCTCTGCTGAGCCAGAGCCACCCACCACCATCCCTCCTGCCCAGTGGAAAACTTTCACACCAATCCCCCCTTTTCCTCCCAGAAACCACATCCACGTCAATCTCCCCCACTCTGCAAAAACCTTCCACCTCACCCACCACCTCCAGGAGGACTCATCAGCCCTATCCTTCAGCCAGCCCCTCACTGTTGGGGATTTACCACCCTGCCGCCAGCAAACACTCTCTCTGATCCCTTCTCCGGGGTCACTCTCCCCCCTCGGCGGGGATCTGACCCCAGCCCCGTTCCCCTCACGGAGGGCACCCATCCTCCCCCCATTACCTCTCTCCCTTCGCTCCAGATACTCGGCCGCCTCCAGCAGCCGCTGGATGTTGATCATCTGGACCTGCTCCATGGCCGGGGGACTCCGCAACCCCGGGCCGCCCTCCGCCCCCACGCTCCCGGCTTCCCCGCTGGAGACGGGGGCGGCTGCGGTGGGGAGGCGCCGGGGATCGCCGTCTCTGCCCAGTGCCCGGGCCTCGTCACACCGTCCCGGGGGGCGGCTCTCCTGGGAGGGCGAGGGGCGGCAAGCGAACACGCGAGGAAATGCCGGAGGAAGGACCCGCTGCGGGATGCTCCCGCCGGGGAGCGGCGAGCGCCGTTCCTGCCCCAGCCCCGTCCCCGCCGCCCGGCCGAGCGCTGCCCCCGCGGCCAGCCCGGATTCACCCCCGCGCCGGGCCCTGCCAG
>VZTA01025354.1:268472-290853 GCA_013398855.1 Mohoua ochrocephala | reverse complement strand
ACGACCCCTTGGAAAGGGGCGCCGGCTGCGGCGCCGGCGGTGGTGGCCCCGCGCCCCCGAGGATGGTGGCACTGGCGCTGCTAGTGTAGCGGTGGGGGCCCAGCTGCACCCGCCCCCAGCTCACAGAGGCACAGCCAGGTCTGCCCTGCCCCTTGTCACCCCGTGTCACCTCCCGCCACTGCTCGCGTGTCTGATCAGGGACCCAGCGTGACAGGCGGGCTGGGGAGCCCATGCTGCGCTCAGCCCTGGGGGCGATGGGGCCAGCACTGCAGGCACAGCCCCGAACTCCAAAGGGCCCCCTCGGCAAGAAGCACCAGCAGTTTAATGTCAAATTACTCCTCTTCTGTTAAGCAGTGCCTCCCCAGGAAGCTCTCTGTGGGTTCAGACTCTAAAAGCAATTAATATTTTTTTTTTTTTCCAAAGTAAATCGAAGGGGGAGAGCAGGCAAGGGATGCACCAGCCTCCCTCACTCCCTCCATGTCCCTCCCTGCAGACCTGGGGTCAGGACCGGGCACACTAGAACTTGTTTTCCCCTTGTTTTGCAGTCAGGGAGGTGAGAAAGAGCAGCTGCGCCCGGAGGAGAGAGCAAAGGACCTGACCCAGACTGAGGAGAAGGGCAAGGATTTGCACTTCCAGGAGTCATTTGCAATCTCGGGTCCATGAATTTTGAGGGGGTAGGAGGAGTGGACTCCACTAGCACCAGGCTGGCAGCAAGTGACCTCCAACACCCTCCTGGCTCCACTTCCATCCGTGACAGCAACACCTGAAACACGGTGCTACGTTTGCAGCAGAAAACCCCGCTCCTGCCCGGCCGGTCGGGTTGGTCTGGTTCCATTGAGGAGCCCTGTGGGAGCGGCTGGGGAGAAGCATCGCCCCAGAGATGTGCTGGGGCGTGGGGACCTGCTCACACCTGGCTGCCGTGGGGCTCCGTGGGTCTCGCCGGGCTCACCGGCCTCCCAGGGACCGGAACTGGCTGGAGAGAAGGAGACAAGAGAGGTCGTGGTGGCGTTTAGAAGTGCTGTATTAGTAAGTGTTAATTGGTACCTGGAGCCCGCAGCATCACGTGGACCTGAATCATCTGAGAGGGGACGGTGCCCCAGACTGCAGCGCATGCAATGAAATCCCTGCGGCTCCCAATTGCTGGGGGCCAGCAGGCTATTTTTGGGAAGCATGGCTGCAGGATTTCATCGGTCACATGCCCTTACCACGGCACATGCCGGGGCTGG
Source organism: Mohoua ochrocephala (assembly GCA_013398855.1). Classification (NCBI taxonomy): domain Eukaryota; kingdom Metazoa; phylum Chordata; class Aves; order Passeriformes; family Acanthizidae; genus Mohoua; species Mohoua ochrocephala. Next base: position 289,627 of record VZTA01025354.1, on the reverse strand, counting down.
GCCAGCTCTCCGTGCAGTGCGGCTCAACACAGCCTCTCCCGTGGCCATATGGCACCTCCTCCGTGCCGGCAGCACCACATGGCTGCTGCCACATCAACAATGCCACGTCTTGTCCCATCACTGCATTTGGCAGCCCAGAACGGGCTGATGTAGGGGGAGGGCACGAGGCATCATCGAGATTTAGTTGTGGCCTTAAGAGGAGTGGAGAAGGAGGCAGAGCCTGGTGTGCCGGGAGCGGAGCGGGACAGAACGCCGCTGCCCGGCTCAGGTGTGCTCCGCACCCGCAGGCGACTGGCCACCCCTAAGAGCAGGATTTCAGCTGGAAAAGCAAGGGCTGACCAGAGCAGGGGTGGGGGAGGGAGCCAAGCTGAGCCATAGGGTACATCCAGGCAAGTGAAGGACTCAAAATGCACTTGGCTTTTATTAACTCCACTGACTAGCTAAGATAAGACACGATTCCTGCTTTACAAGCGTGCATGGCTGAACACTCCCATTAAAACATCAGTCAGAACGTCTCTGGCTTTCTAATTGTGCAGGGACTGAGCTGGGGGTGTGACTGCTCTAATCAGCCCCAGTTGCAGCCACTGGAGACCTGGGCACCAGCAGCTGTCCAGCTTGGCTGGACACCGAGGGCACCTCTCTGCTGCTTCACCATCGGGTAGAAGGCTTTCCATGACCTCACCTTAAAGTACAAGAGGTCATTACTGAAAGCACGCCAAAGGCAGCAGAGGCAGCCAGCGTCAGACTGCTTAAAAATCAGATGATTTAAAAATCTCAGCCCCTCTCCCAGAAGATGAGGGTGTGTATGGCCATCCAGAGTCCATACTGTAGATCGTGTGCCTAATGGCAGCATCCTCTGTTACCTACTGCATCTCTTGGTCCTCCTTGTGGATCTGCACAACACTTCTCTAGGGATTTTTGGTATGAATCGGTGCTGATTCAGCCATCAATAGCAGGTACTGCTTTTGCCAGTGTAGCATCCCAGGTTTGAAGCCAGAATAATCATAATTTTGATTCCTTTCCCTTCTAGCTTAGTTCTAGGATAATTTCTCTTTAAAGGCACTTCTACAGAGAGAAGTATTCCCAAGGGAATGGTCCAAGAGCAGGCATTTCAAGGGAACTGGCTCAAGAGGAGTGGAGGCTTTAGGGCACGTGGGCTGTGGGGTTCAAAACAAAAAGGGTGGGCAGTGGAAAGCACACAGAATCAGAGAAGCAACACAGAAGGAGTGATAAGGGAAGAAGTTTTGCAGTGTTGCCAGCTCTGCACATCCAGCAGCCATGGTCCAGCACCCTCATCCACTGCAGCCTTCTAAATACAGCCAGTTAAAGGCATGCTCTCTTCATTTCCCTTCTCTTGTACTTTGTTCAACCTTTGAGCTCATCCTGAACTCTCACTGTCAATTTTTTCTCTGCAAGGCGATGGGGAAGCTGCTTCTTGGACAAAAGGGGAAGATCTGAGTGCAGCCCCACGGGCCCACGGAAATGGGAGATGTGGTGAGATGGGGTGAGCCACTGGCTTAGCCCCACTGCCCACACCACACCATCAGCACGGCCCCAGCTTCCAGGCACGTGGCCAAAGCAGTGCTCACCACGTGGGAGATCCCTGGACCTTTTATCAGCAGCCTGTGGCTGCAGGCTGCCCTTAGTACAGCGTGGCACAGCAGGGCTAGCGTGGCCCAGGGGTGCAGAGGTTGGGTGCCCACAGCGATGTTGCCAAATTCACACCTGTAGAAGTGGGGAAAATATCCACCCCATCATTTGGGGATTGGGCTAGGTAAGAGGTAAGATTGCTGGAGTGCTCTATTTTGCAGTGCTGCATAACACAGCAAGGTGTGGGTTTAGGTGCAAAGCTGCCAGGGGGTGTGAGGTGCCGTGAGAAAACCCTGGGGTAGAGAGTGAGCATCCCTTCCCCTCTGCCATGGGAACCATCTCGTGTGTGTGTGTGGTGCCCATGCCGGGCAGAAGAGAGGAAAACAGAGCTACTGCTCTGAGCACAAATGGTGAGTCCCTTTGGTGGGTGTATTTTGACCTTGTTCTGGTGGTATCACACACAGCAGCTGTTTCCCCACATCGCAGGTGTTATCCATTCAGTTTGTTCCAGTGGCAGCACCGGTGTAAATCACCCCCTGGACAGACCTGGCAGGGTTCAGGGAGGGTTTTAAAGGGCGGGGGCCAGGACAACCCTGGGTTTCGGTCTGCAAAGGCTCCTGGAAGCACCTGCTCTCTCTCCTTTCAGGCTAATCCCAATGTAATCCTTTTATAAAATTTCACCTGCCTTTAAAAGTCTGCTGCAGCCCTTTTGGAAGGACTAACTCATTTTCCAAGTGATAGTTGTGCCTGTCTGCCAAGGGCAGGCATTTCTCGCTGCACAAGAGTGATATAAAGATATTGAAAAATTGTTTGGAGGCTATCACATACCTTTTTTATTTTATTTTTTTAATGGACACAGTTGTTGTGGTGGTGATGGGCTAGAGCTAGTCTGGAGCAGCTGTACCCTGGAGGGGGAGCAGATCTCTGATGGAACCTGGGTGACTCCTAAAGACTCGATTTTGCTGGTTTTAGTGTTACTGGCGTCACTCCTTGTGGTCAGCCAAGTGCCCCAGCCCAATAGCAAGTGCAGGTATTGCCCCTCTCCTCGCCCAGGAATGATTTAATTGGGGTGCAGAAATCAGCCTGCACAAAGAGATACACAGAGGTCAGTGAAATCTCGTATTTCTTCTCTCACTAGTCAATAATTAATACGTGTAGCTCTCCCCTGGAGCACTGGCTCCAGGCTGTCCTGCCAGGCCCCCGGCTGCCACCTGCTACTGCTTCCTGTTGTCCCTTGTCCCAAGGCGTGACATGGGACCGTGATTTACAGCAGGGCCACACATCCTTCTGTGGGGCTGGTGGATGTTTGCAGCCAAGGGCTGAGTCTCCTTAGGGATGCTGTCAGAGCCTGACTCTCACTTGGCCAGACCCGGAGTGGGGGGCTGCATGCAGCCCTCTTATCAAGCCGTCATTACAATGGCCTTTCACTTCTCCAGTTGCTCCCTGAATTAAACAAGAGATCAGGATAACTTAGAGGTGCCCCAGGAGAAAGGCCCTTGTCAGGGTTTCAAGTGCCTGCTCCAGCAGCTCTCATGCATGAGGTGGGTTCTCTGGCCCTTGAGTAATCCCGATCCTTTGCTGGGGCTCAGGAAGCCTCCGTGGTTTTGCCGGGTGCCCACGCTGCCGCATCGCCTCTGCGATCTGTCCTTGATGCTCTCTTTTGGCGTGTGCTGGAAATAACTAAGCTACAAATGGTGATGGTCCCTCTTGCCTGCTCCTGCCTTGCCCAGCCATACTGCTTGTCTCAGATCCATTTATGATGCTGTTATTTACAGTTTCATCCTGCTAGTACCTCTAAAGCTTCTACTTAATTTCCTCTGAAATCCCTCCTTACGAGCTACCTGCCTGGTGCTCCCTGATCTCAGCACTCATCAGGCAAACCTGAGCTATGATCTCTGCTTTTACAATAAGCTTTCTTTTTTTTTCACTTCCAGCCTCCTAATTGCCCTCCCCACTCTCCATCTTTGTAATAGTAGGTTTTCTGTCTCAGAGGCTGGGAGCTGGCAGGAGCTCTTCTCAGCTCCTACTAGTTCTCTGCTGTTCACACTCGGCCTTTCACAGTAGTTGCCACGCAGTTCTGATATAAAAATAATAAAGAATTTTTCTTGCCCACCCTTAAGGAAAGCACACATATGGTCTGAAATTGCCTTGTGCCAGCAGAAAAAAGGCACATCGCTTGGTGGGTGGATTAAATGCTGAATATTCCTGGTGGGTCTGGGTGGCTGTAAGGAGTGGATGGGATCTGCCGAGGCGGGTGGGAGGATGGATGTGGCAAAAGGTCCAAGAGTGTCTCCCCTGGTGAAAAGAGCCAAGTGGAGGATCTAGTTCTCTGTCTGTTCAACTGAAAACTTTATACCATTCCTAGGAATACACCGATTGATCTTTGAGGCTGGGCTGGGCTGGCAGATCAAGAGAAGGTTATTTGACATTGCTCAGGCAGGAGGATCTTGTAATAGTCTCAGTGTGCAATTTTGCATGCTTTGGCTTTGGGTTTTTATGTTAAACTCCATGTGTGGAGTCACAAACTATGTGTGACATCCAACACAGTGACATCCAGCACATTTCTGGGATTCGTGCTTTCTGGGCTGGGGCTGAGGAGCCATCAGGACAAGCCCAGCAGGATGCACTGTGGGAAGAGCAGAGAAAGAGGATCCCACACCTCCCAATGGACGATAGTTTGAGCCTCTTCTCACATTTGAGTGCCTTCTGTCCCTCCACTCAGCTGGCCTTTTAACTGATGTCAAAGCACACAACCTCCCGGTCCCCCTGTGTTTTCATGCATTAGCTCAGGACAGCCTTCCTCAGGTGGTGACAGCTCTGAAACCAGGCGTCTCTGGGGTTGTGCACAAATTGCACCTGCTCGGGTGCCTCATTTCTCCCTTTCACGCCCTCAGGCCTCGTGTCTTGGTGAACTGGCTGCAGAAGATAAAGCCTAGAGGAGAAGAAAGGCAGCACTTTATGGGGAGAAGTGTCCTGGGAGGTTTCCAGACATTTCCCCCACCAAGATGGAGCATGCAGAAATGATGCCCAGGGTTTTGGAGGGGCAGGGGCTCAGGGCCTCCCCAGACTGTCCCTTCAGCAATACCTTATTCCTGCTTTGCCAAAGCTTTTGCAGCTTGGACTCGTCAGACAGTTTCTGCAAAGAGGAGTCCTCAAATTTGCACGGTAAAATTAGTTTCCCTGGATTTCATGGCTAACTTGGGCTTTGTGTTACCTGGGGCTGGTGTTAAGGTGGGGAAATCCCTCAGGGCACAGCTGACATTTGAATCCAGCAATGGCAGCAACTAAATTATAGTGAAAAATTACATTCTTCCTTTCAAAGGAAGGGAAGAATGCTGGTTATTCCAAATAAGAGGCTGGATAAAGGTTTAATTTTAAAAAATTGTTAAATTTTAGAAAAAATGTCATGGACTAAAGATGTCATGCTCAGACCTGTAGTCACTGCTCACATACAGGCAGGAGAAGGGGTCAGTGCCCAGGGAAAGACTACAGGAACCTGATGGGCAAAGGCTACTGGGGGGCACAAGGATGCTGCTCTTGGCCCTAATCCCACAGCGGGCAGGGGAAAGCAGCCCCTGGCTGTGGTGCCACAATGATGGACATCAGCTGGGCAAGGGAGCATATAGCCTGGAGGGGACAGTGCTTCCCTGGAGGAGCTCTGCTTTGGGAGGAACCTTGGGAGCATCCAGTGCCACCAGCCAGCAGCCCTGCTGGTTCAGTGTGGGAGTGATGCATCGAGAGACAACTCGTGAGTCTTGTAATTGCTGTTGCCTAATGATTTCCTTCATTTCTTACAAGCATCTCCCTCCAATTCAGCTCGCTGTGCCTCTGCAGGCCGCTGGCAGGCAGGTTCTGACCCCGGAAGCTGATGCAGGAGGGTTTCCTGGCGCATCCCAAGAACAGAAAAGCACAGCAGCGTTTGGATGCAGTTTTGCTCGTTTTTACTAGCTTGACACCCTAATACTCAGCTACAAATAGAGCAGCCCTGCTGCTACTCCAAGCACCTGGTGCCATAAGGGGAGGGCGAAACCAGAGGGGATCGGCTGGGTCATTTAGTCCAACTATTCTGAGCCGCCGCGTCATATAATCCCCTTCACAAATTTCCCAGTCTCCCGGCAGCCCCCACCAGTTAATACCCATTTGTTCATGTGCCAACATTATCTGCGGTTTAAAAGCTGTTTTCTCTCCCCAGTATTTCCCTACAGCTTCCTCCTCATCTTCCTCTGCCCCCTCTCACTGTAACTAAGGAGAAGGATTGTGCATCTTCGCAGGCTGATCCTGCCTGGCATCCTCTGGCTTCCCCCTGGCCGTGGTTGGTCGTTGCACCGGGGGCAAGTCTCAGCATCCTGGCCCCTGGTTTGCTGCCCACAGCAATCCCACATGGATGGCTTCCCATGGGCTGGGATCTCCGCATCTTATGGCAATCATGGCACAGCAAAACCCCACTGCTGCTGGTCCTGACTCTTCTTTTGTGCAGGTCCTGGCTCTGCTGAGTGGGGGTGACCTCCCCAGCCCTTCTGCTCCCCTTGTCCAGTGTGTCACTCGCTCTGCAGTTCATTTACTAATACTCACCTGCTCTGGTTCCGCTGATGGCGACTCTCACAGTGCTGTCAGACACCTGTCTCAAGAAGAGATTTGATCCGTTGCACTGCCTGGCCTAGAAAAATCTCTGGTTGTAAAGAGAATAATCAGTGTGACCTGTTCATTGCACTTTTAACCCTGTGCCCTTCCTCTCCGGGCCCTTTACTGTTGTTTCCTCTAGGACCCAGATTCTGTAGGATCCCCCAAAGAGCAAACAGCTTGCAGAGTAAAACCATATAAAATGACCCAAACCAATGTGCAGGGCAGGAAAAAGTGACTGTGGGTTCCTGATAGGGCCAGGCTGGCAGAACACCCTTGCTTAAATCAGCAGCTGATTGTGGGCAATGGCTTTGGCAGGAACACGATTGTTCCGTGTTACTGATGTGCTGCCCTGCCGTGGGTATTTCCCCTTCCCGGGAACCCCCTGGGCACCCTTTGTTCAGGGCTCACAAAACCCTCTACAAATCTGGGAGTGCTGGCTCTCAGAAAGCTGGTGACAGGGAGCAGCACAAATTATCTGCTCTACATTTCAGATGGCTGAACTTGGTGGCAGATGACTTGGTCCACACAGCCAGCTTAAATCCTTGGCTCTGATGAGACTCCAATGATGATTTTCTCATTGCCTGCTCCAGCTGCCAGAGCGCTTTGCCATGACTGTCACTTCAGTGATTCTTAAAGATGCTGTTTGCAAAGGTAGTCCTCTAAATCTACCCAGAAATTCTCTCAGCACCTGCAGGAAGTTGATTCCAGAGATCCTGATTCAAACCTACCCCTGTTTGTTTGTATAACACTGAGAAAACACTCCAGGCCACAGCAAAACGACTCCATCCCTTAGAGTGCTGACAGCATCTGGGGAGAAAAAATGATTCATTAGGGTGCCCAGGATTAGCAACATGATTCGTAGTCTACAAAACACTTGGGGTGATTCAGCGTTGGAGGCTGAGGCATGAAGGTGTGAATGTGCTGTTGATCATGGCAGGTGAAGCAGGATGGGGACAGCAAATCTCACCTGGGGACAGCACAGGGAGCTGCTGGTGGGGTGGCACTGGCACAAGCTCATTGGCAGGAACTTGGGCACAAGGGCACTGAAGAAGATGCCATAGAAGAACAGGGTCGATTTGATGGGAAACTGAGCTGGAGCACTAAATCCTAGAGGGATGTACAGGATGTGCCTGCAAGAACAGCCCACAGGGCTGCAAAGGCTGGAAAGCAGCTGGAGAAACGCTCTGCAGGGCAGAAGCACAGTCCTGTGACCTCTGGTGACCCGACCCAGCACCACACAGGATGGGCACCGCCAGCCACTTGGGCTGAAGTCAAACCAGTGAAAACTCACTGGATCCAGGCATAATCCCTGCCCGCTTCCTGCCAAACCCTGCCCCGCGCAGGTTTCACCCAGCCGGGCGGCCAGACACGGCAGAGGGTAGAGCAAAGACATAAATAAAAAGGTTGGTGTTTTCCACCCGTCTCTCCCAGCTGCCATGCAGATTGCAGCTGTTTCTCCCCAGTCACGCTGGCCGCAATACTCGTTGGGTTGGTATTTAATTGCCTCTCCCTAACGACGCATTAGGCAGGGTGTAATTTGCTGGCGCTGGTCAAACAATACAGATAAACCCGGTTTGCACACAAAGGCAGCGGAGCGGGGAAACTCCGCCGTCTGATTCTGCTCCCCTTTGGAGCTGGTGGCTCCAGACATGGGCGGGATAGGGAGAGACAGACGTCTCGGCCTTCGGGAGGAGGAAGGGAAACGTCAAATAGCTGGAGACACCCGCTTGCACTGCAGCGAGCTGGGGTGAAACCATGAGTACCCACAACGTCACCAGGGTTGGGCTGCCATGTGCCAGCGCAGGGGCTGCCCACGTGTTGGTACAGCTCAGCACATCCCTTTTCCTGGCTTTTCTTTTCTTCTTCCCGAATTTCAGGCATCAAGATATTTTAAGACTTGTCTCTCTGCTGTTTTTTAACCTTAGTGGCACGAGCACCTACAGGGGAGATGGCAACTTCGCTCCTGCTTGGGAATGACCCAGCTGGATATCAAAAACCCAACAGGTTTTTTAACTTAGGAGGCAGAAGGGCTGTCATAACACCTATGCTAGCCCTCAGTGTTTCTCGGGAGATGGGTTTCAGCAGAAGTAGTCAAAAAAGGAACAAAAAGGGAAAGCTTCATTCTCACCCACACCTCACCCTGCAGCACCACGATGCTCAGAGCATCCCTGCCCTCCCCAGCTCTCCTTGCACCCCAGGCTCTGGTCAGCGGACAGAGATTTCAGAGCTGCTATGAATATTAGAAGGAGAGAGTTAAAAATTAGCCTGCCCTTGCAATTCAAGTGCTGAAAAAGCAAATCATGCCATTCCTTGTGCTGGCCCAGGGCACAGACCTGCATTTGTGACCACAAATCTAATACAGCCATGTATGACACGAGCAATCCCCAATATTGATACAGAGAGAAGGGCAGTTACATAGCTCATGGGTGGATTTTAGCGTTCCTTAAATATTTACCCAAAAGATGCTCTTAACCAGAATCACTGTTAAAGGGCTGCAAATTGCCAGCAAGAAGTGAGCTTTAAAATGCTTAGAAATTAAGTATCACCATTAAAATTAATTGGGGAATCACCTTGTTTTGAACACCCCAGTATTTTTAGGACAGTGAAGGTGTGATCCTGTCTGGGTAGCAGCGAATCCTGTGGATCACCCACTTCATGCTTGGATTTGCAGGAGCCCGACTGCTCTGCCTCACCCTGTAGAGGGAAGACTTGTTTGAGACAGCACCAGGCTCCCACATCCCATCCCCGGACTTCTCAGCATCCTCCTCCCATTGCTAACATGCTGCACACGGAATAAAACCGGCTGCTTTGTCACCAAGTTGCACATTAACACCCACACCTACAACATGGGGCAATTTATGGGAAGCTGTCAGATAACCCCGTCCCGGCGCTCGGCATCCTGGCACCTGGCACCCGACGTGTGCCCAGGCACAGGCACCGCCACCGGCGCCTGCTCGGACACGGCCTGGGAGGAAGCAAACCAACAACAAAAAAAGGAGCTGTTTGTTTGAAGGCCTCTGGAACAGGAGGAAATCAAGGGTGCGTCAAAATGGAAAAGCACAAAGACAGCAGGGAAATGGGGTTTATTTATAAACTTTGAGAGGATGGCTGTGAACAATAGGGTGGGTGGCTTTTATCCCACCCAGAGAGGGAAGAGGAGTCCAGGTCTGTCAGCCCCCAGCACAGCAGGATGGGCTGGCTGGAGAGCCCTGGCCAACTGCTCAGCCTGGGGGGGCAGGAGGTCTCCAGAATGTGGCTCCACTGCCCATGCAGAGCTGTACCCTTGGCAGGCAGGCATGGGATGTTTCCTGGTTTCCTGCAAAGCTCCACCACACCAAAGTCTCTATGTGGGCAGTGGCACAGCACCCACGGTGCATGTTTCTCCCTGAGGTGGTCGGGAGCACCCGTCAGAGGGCAGGTTTGGGGTAGGTCCTGTTCCTGGCCCTGAGCATGTTTTGGAGCAGGTGATGCAACACCTCGCTCCCGCTCCTTGGCTGCCCGGGAGCTGCTGGTAACTCCCTGCACATCCTCACTTCTAGGAGGTGACTTTTCTCTTGTCTGCAGGGACAGTACAGGCGAGCCATGGCCGGTGGCAAATCACACCCTGGTGGTGTTTCCCAAGTGTTGGGCTGGAGGCAGGAATGGGCAGAGGTTTGGCAGTGCTGTTGGAGCAGCTCCTGTTCTCCGTGCTCCCAGCCAAAGGGCCCTTCACCTCTCTGCCTAGGTGAGGTTTTAAACGAGCTCAGTTACACTCCCGTTCTCCCTTGCCACACTAAATGCTCTCTCTGACAACTGCAGCTGGATGAACTGGAGTGGCACACGGCATTAACGAGACTGGCAGGGTAACTCACAGAGACAGCAAACAGACACTGCACCAACAGGGGAGTCATGGGATGAAGGGAGCCATCGGCAACTCGACATTATCCCTGCTGGCCAAAGTGCAGCACTGGGCATCACTGCACCTGGCTCTCCAACAGCCACTGGCTGCCAGGGAGGAGCACTGCTCCTGCCACTGGAGCTGGACCATGGGAATAGCCATCCTAGCCCCTGGCCACAGCATTTCAATTAACACAGGAGGTAAGAGGTGCTGTCATTCCTTTAGGATTGGAGGAATTGTGTTGTCTAAATCCTAAAATCAATTCGAAACTGTATCTATCAAATTAGAGGCAGCTGCCAAAAATGGCACTTGCACACGTGCACTTGTGTTGCTCAAAGAGCTTGTCTGGCTTTGTGCAGCAAAAGCTATTTAATCCATATGCTGGGCACGGGCTGACACTGGGGAATGCTTCCTGCATGCCAGACCTTCTCTTCTTATGGGAATATGCCCCTTTTAATCTGAATTTTCCAAATAGTAAGACATTTGTGGGCTACGGAGACTTTGGCATTAGGGCAGGACCCAGGGACCTGAAGAATTTGGCCTTTTAGAGCCTGCCTAAAACCAGGTTGGTTCTGGCTTCTTCTGCCTGCCCGAGCCCCAGACCAGCTCAGGAAGGAGGGCAGTGTGCCCAGCACTGTTCCTGCACCAGCTTAACTTTGGCTTTGGAGTCCCTATCAGCCAAGAGGTGACAGTGATGGGAGCTGCTGCTCTGACCCTTCTCCAGCCATCCCACTGCAGCCCGGGGGGGTCCAGGGCTGCACCACACGTGCTGGAGGGTCAGCATGGATGGCTCCCAGGTGGGAATTGCAGAGTGGACGAGTCTCTGCCATCCTCGACAGCTCTATTGCAGATCTCAGACTTCTGTTCAAAGTTATTTATTTATGGTAAGAACCACTTTTCCTCTCTCAAAAACTGCCAAAGCTGGGATTATCCCACAGGGGTAATTTGCAGCTTCTCCTTTGAGCCCCTATTTGGGCACAGAGAGCTCTCAGTGAGGAGCACCAGTTCCCCGCCCAGCCAAGTAGGAGAAGTGCTTGGAGCCGCCTCTCAGAGAATCTCCTCATTTCATTAGGAACAAATCAAAGCACTAAAGATGCTCAAGATCCCAATTTTGTGTTGAAACATCACTGCATTTCATGACCTTGCTGCTGCAAAGAGCCACTGAGTGCACTGACCCATGGAGACGACACCGTGTGAGCCCGTGTCTGCCATGGGCTCGGCGCCCTCGGCGCTGCACGGGGATCCTGCATGGCTTTTGTGCCCTCTGTGGGATGTCCAGGGCTCTGGAGAGGCGGGTGCTGTGTCTATGTGGAGCACAAGGCACTTGTACAGACACTGAGGGAGCCCGGCACCGTGCTCCCACTCACCCAGACACCACTTTGGTTTTCTCATCATACTGATTTCTCAAAGCAAATGTGCTTTTTCTGAGTGCCCAGTAAATCAGTGGTATTGACAGCCTTGGTAAGATCTAAATGAGAGCAGGACGAGGTGGGGGCAGCAGTCCTCCTCTGCTTTAGGGGCAGCACTGGGTGCACGCTGGGAGCAAAGGCTGAATCCTGATCTTACAGGCTGATGAAATGTGTGTGGCTTCACAAAATCCACCCAAAAAGGCATTGGCAGCACACGATGAGTCTCAGTGAGCTATGCCATGCTGAAGGGGAGTTCAGGGAGGCTGGAGGTGCTGTCGGGAAGCCCCCAGAGGAGCCTTAGACCAGCTCACACAAATCCTCCACAGGCTGAAAATAACCTCTCAGATGAGATTATTTTCACAGAGGGAGAGGTTTCTCCAGCCAAATTGCTCCCTGTGTAGCATTGTCACCACGTTCACACCAGCACTCATGAGGGTTAAACTGGAAGAAGAGACTGAAAGCGAATGCAAAGTGTACTTTGCTTTCAAACTTAAAATGCCCAATGTAAGGAAATCATCAGAGTTCTAGAATAGCCTGAGTTGGAAGGGACCCACAAGGATCATCGGGCCCAATTCCCTTGTCACCCCTCATTTGTACAAAGCTCATTTTCAATGAAGGGACAGGACACTGTCATTTCTTGAGATACCCCTAAGAGGCCCAGTGTTGGAAGGGAGCAGCTGGTACCCAGTGGCCCCAGTGAACATCCTGGTGCTGGCAGGAGGGAACAGGTAACACTGACACAGCGCCTTCACCCTCACCCTGAGAAGGCATTTGGGGCATCTCTAGAACCATAAAGCAACTGGAAAGGCAGAAATCAAGCCAAATGGAGTAAGACAGCCCAAAACATCTGGTTATAAGAAAACGACTCCAATACCCAAATATTCTCCCATTAGACAGACAGTGGCAGAGCAAATTCTGCCCAATGTGCCTCTTCCAGGTCATTTGTGAAGTTGGCCCCATTAAATAAATCCAGGAAGAACCAGCTGCTCCAGCTGAAGGTGAATGATCACATGTAGGTGACATGCCAGCCAGGAGATCAGGACTTAAATGGATGTGGTTACTTATTAGTCGTAAACACTGTTGAATAAATCTAAATAAACTCTCATTATTTATACAGCATATTCCTAATGTTGGTTGGATGTTGCCAACTTTAAAATAAAACTGAAGTCAAGCAGGGTAAACGTTTTAATGCCTCTGTAGATATAATTAGCATGTGTAATATGTATATACAAATATACATAATATATGTAATTATAGGTATTGGTGTTTGAGAGCTGTCTAGCCAGATGGAAGGAGTAAGTATTGAAAACACTGTGCCTCTGCCTGCTGGAAAGGGGAGGATGCTTATACTCACTGGAGTAAGAAATGGGTAGTTCCTGTTCGGGGAAGGGAGTTATTGTCCCACATTCCCCTTCTGCCGAATGGATTTAATAGCCAACTTCTGCCTTGTCTCTCCATCTGAAGAAGGACTGGGGCTGAAAGTGTCCAACGTCCAAGGGCAAAGCACTGTGTATAAACTGCAGCTGCTGCAGTGTGCTCAGAGTTTTCTGTAGGTCCTTGTCCAGCAAAGGCACAGCTCAGGAGAGGAGGCAGCTTTGGGCCTCTGGAGCACCTCTGAGGCCCCAGCTCAGCACCTGCCTGCGTGCACGGCAGCCAAGTGCCAGCTTGTGGGACATGCTGAGGCAGGTCCCCACACTGCCATTAGCACTCAGAGACCCCCAACGTGGCATGCTTATTAAGGGTCAGTTAGTTGCTCTCAACATCCTGGACACAGAAAATCAGCCATCTGCAGCAACCTTTCCTTTTCCATCCCTGTGGGGGCATGGAGGAGAGGGAAAGGCCTGGGCTGATAGGATGTTCACTGAGAAACTCAGTCCCTGCAAGGTCCTCAAGCACAGCTGATCAAAATGCTGATGTTGGGGGCTGCTTTTTTCCCTGCAGTTCAGGGATTATTTGGCTCTCACTGCATCAAGCCGAGGGCTACACAACTTGCTCTTCTGCAGCTCTCCCTGCCACGGCAAAGCACTCAGCCCTTTGAGAAAAGCCAGGCCATTAAGTTAAGCACCTCACTTCAGTCGATGTTTGAACTTTCTGTACCTTTGGGAGGAGAGGGATGGGTGCCATGCCTGGGAGGTCAGAGAGCAGCCAGCAGCTGACATGCCGAAGGTCAAATCCAGCACCAGCTGGCAATGTCAGCCAGGGCTGGGAGCGGTCAGGACCATGCCCAGGACCACGTCACCACCCAGAGAACTTCAGTTGTTCCTTACAGAGTTCAACTACTCACCATCCTGATAACCCAGGGCACAAGTTTTGCTTTACAAATAACATTTGCAAATAACATTTGCAAAAGCTCCAGCAGTGTCCAGAGACACGCAGTCCTATCGAGCTACCGCCGCAAATGCAAAAGGCAATGCACCTGGAATTCATGACATGGAAGCGGGTGAGACAGAAAGGTGCAGGATGATCCTTTGGCACCAGTGGTCTTCCACTGGGGTCTCCTGTGACTTCTGCCCCACCATCCAGAAACACTGAGAAGTTTCTGGCCTGTGGGTAAGGTTGACAGAGAGAAAATATTGAACACACAGATATTATTCTGCTCAGCGGAGTGAGTTAAAAAGTGCAAAAAAACTTCACCAACATTCTTAGCTTGTTGCAAAAGGAGGGAGGAGAGAGGAGGAGCCTTGCCTCCCTGACAAAGCCTGCTCCATTGCTGGATTTTGAAATGAATCAATATAGAAAATGAGTCCGGCAGCCAGATGTCTGCTTTCATCTCTGCACTGGAACTGGAATAAAGCCCACAAAATCTCCACCAAAAATACCTTCTTTGAAAGCGCTTTGTTAGTGGCTTTGCGACTGCGGCGAACAAAGGCAGCTAACGCGAGGGTCTGATGCCACCTAAAGGCCGCTTGAATTTTCACCTCCCAGAGGATCTGTTTGACTTGGGGACTTCCAACCACAATTTCAGAGCGTGAACTCTTGTTCGCCCTCCAGTTCTCATCATCAGGCTTTGTTTTGTTTGCTTTTAAGTTGATCAGACTTGACTGAAGCTGTCCATGCTGTGTGCTGCTCCACGTGAAAACCGCTTGTGTGCGTTTGCATGTACTGCTGGCAAAAAGTACAGCTATTACTGCTGGTAAAAAGTACAGCTATTGTACCCCAGCATTTCCAAAGGACAAGGCTTTGGAAGTGCTGTCACTTGTTGTGGACAAGTTTTGTCATATTGTATCCTGTCAATCTTTTCTCTCAGAAACCTAAATTGAGATTAGAAACTGTGGTGAAGGGCTGAGCAATCTTTATATTGAGGATGGGCTTTCTACTATTCCCCTAAGAGTCTGTGCAAGTTTGGCCAAGCTGCAGGTCTCTGGCAGAGCAGTTCCTGCGGGCTGTGTGACAGCCAACACTCCAGAAGTGCCCATCATCACTGAACGCCTTCCTGGTGTTCCCAGCGCTCTGCTCACGCCACCGGAGCCGTGCCCACAGCAACGCCCACAGCCAGGCTGGCCACGCTCCAGCTGCCCACACACGCACGGCCAGGCAGCTGCTAATCAGTGCCTTTCAGAGCCCTGCACTTCTTTTAACACCCCGGGTCTTTGAAAGAACAAACACCAACCCACGCAGCAACCCCATGGGCGAGGGGATGCGTTTCCCTGCCAGTTTGCAGAAAGGAAGAGAGAGAACATCAGTGCTCACGTCAGAAGTTTCCAGCAGACCCACGTGCACAGCGTGGGACACTGCGGCCCTTTCTCGCTGTCCTTGGATACTTCGCAGTACATCCTGTTTGAGAAGTTTCCATGGACTGAAATAGTGAAAACTCAACAGTTTTGCAAACTGGATATGTAGAAAATAGAAAATCCTCAACTACCTGCACCAGAGAGAACAACAATTTATGCCACATGCTCAACAGTGTGCCGTGGACTCAACTGGCAAGGCAGGAAAATATTAGTCAAAATGGCCTTACAGCCCTAGCCATGACATTCTTCTGTCTCCTTGTGGCATCTAAAGCCCGATACACCTCATTTTGCAAATTCTGCTAGGTCTGGTTTGCTATGTAACACTCATCTCCAGAACAGCTGGAAGTCTGTAAAAGACAACAGCAGGTGATCACCAGGATGTACAGCTTTATAAATCCTTTTCCTTTTTAATGTTCTTGGGTGGTAGCTTGCACGCAATTCCTCATAGCAAACACTGCTTCTCTGCATTGCTCTCTCTTGGGTTAAGCAGCCTAATGACAATAATTACTTCTTATCATGTTAACGATCCATTTTGAAGCTCATCTTTCCAACAGCTCCTACTTCCCAAAACTAAAGTTTTAATGTTTATTAAAACATTAGAAACATCTACTTTATGTCCATGCTTTGGCTTGCAGAATCTCGGATCCTTTGAGTAACACTGTGGAAAAAAAAAAGATTTAAGTAAAAATGAAGGGTCTGATGTGGTTTGCAAACTCTTGGGAATAAAGAGAGCTTAAAGACAAAAATTATATATGCCCTTGGCCTTACAGTGGACGCTCCTCCGTGTTGATACAGCGTTTACTTTCACATTGGTGCAGCACTAAGCAGACTGTAGATGCTTCTGGAGACAAATGACAGTCAGAAAATTACTGAAATCTTGGTCAAGATTTATTTAAAAGGCTAAACCAAAATTATCCTACCACATGGGAACCGAGTTCATCAAACTGTCACCAGACTCAGAGGGCCGAATTTTGACTTTCTTGTAAACAGAAACAAAAGGCTGATTTGTGGAAGGACAAGGAAAATAAACATTTGTGCAGTCCTTAAAGACATTTCACAGAGTTGATACAGCTACAAAAACAAAACACTGCAACTTCTGCAGCCTCAGAGGCTCCGACATATACCATATGCTGGCAGGGCGTGACACAGATGTCTTCAAATAACTTTGCATTAAGCTTTCCCTATAGGAAAACCTTTGTCTTATTAATAATAATTTTTTAAAAAAGGTAATTTCTGCGAGCTATCTCCTTGCTGTGTACTTAGCACTAAAACCACCCCAGTCCCTCATGCTGTCACCCACGATCCCATGGTGCTGCAGAGCAGGAGGCAGCCCAGGATGGGGAAGCACAGACCCACCTGGGCTCAGAACGACTGCCTGGCAGTGCCCTGCCTTTTACCATGGGCATGTCCTCTTTCCTTTCCAGCATCTGTGACAGAGACAAAAGCTGTTCAACAGCAAGATCAGGTTATTTTCTCGCAGAGCTCTCAGGATAAGCACAAGCAAGAAGCCCTCTCCGGAACAAACTCTTGAGAAGCAACGTGCAAAATCAAACCGTCTTCTCTACAAGTGAGAGATGTTAAGTGTATAAACAAAAGGCTGCTGTATGAAATCCATCTATTTAAAATACTGTTTATTTGTGATTTAACATTAATTAGCATTACATCTATGAGCAATTTCAGATAACATTTATATATTTTCCACAGGACACAAGAGTTGGCTGGCTCATTCTTTATGCCAAAGCAAGTAAATAGAGGCATTAGCAAAAGGTGCAAATAGTTCACGGTTGCATTTTAAAAAATATTTATGCACATTGCATTCATTTAGATATATTTTTAAAAAAGTTATGAAAAGCGTAGTTCACAGGTTACTGTTTCTACATATGTTGTAATACAACACAAATAATGTAGAACATAAAAAACAAAGTAAGCAACTGAAAGTTTCCACTATGATTAAAAACACTGATTCCAGTATTTAGTGACAGCTAGAAAATTGTTTCCAGGATCCATTCCAACATTGCATTATCACACTTACACGGTCAAAGCTAACCAGCCCCCGAACATGCTATAATCAACATTTTTGCATGCCAAACCACTCTCCAGCCATATTTAACAATTATATATTGTATAATATTTCAACCGGTAATTTGGGAATCACATGGATCTTAAAAGATGTACTTCCTATTGCGATGACTGATTTAC
Organism: Mohoua ochrocephala; assembly: GCA_013398855.1. Classification (NCBI taxonomy): domain Eukaryota; kingdom Metazoa; phylum Chordata; class Aves; order Passeriformes; family Acanthizidae; genus Mohoua; species Mohoua ochrocephala. The sequence goes on along the minus strand of VZTA01025354.1, from coordinate 272,198 downwards.
AGACATTTGACACAGCGAAGAAACCCCTATGTTAATTTCTATGTTTAGTTTGTATTTACAATACAGTAAAAGTACTAAAATGACAATACGAGTAAAAATGAGTAAGTGGCAGTACCACCCTTACCCATGGCACTAGGCTCTGATTTGCTCTGGGTTCATCCAAAGGACAACACAGATTCACGAGACCCTTTTACAATTTGAACGAAACTGAAGAAAAAACCCAAAGTGTTGCACTCTGCATGAATCCATACAAATTATTTAAAACATCTAATATGGAAATGTCACTCTGCTGATTTAATAAAAATATCCCGCAATCCGTATCATATATTTAAAAAAAATAATCACCGAACTTTTACTTTCTTTGTCTCCTCCTATTTCCCTACTATTTCACTTTCCCTTTTAACATTTTTGTTTCCTTCATTTGGTTATGTTAAGAGATTATTTTTCTTCATTCATTAGCAATACCATGAGAGAGAAAAAGAACAACCCACAAGTAATTTTTAAACATGAATCCAGTTCAATTTTATATGCTTTTATCCTTTGATTTTGAAGTCCCTGGATTCCTGAATTATATTTAAGTATACTCTAAACCAAGCATTCTTAAATACACTCTAACTATGAAATGCTTGGTTCACATGCTTATAATACCTTTATACTGAATGGTATACAAACATTTGAACATATAAAATCTTCTTTTTGTTTTGCCAGTTAAACTAAATTATCAATGTTAAGTGTATAAAATCCCCCTTCTTGAAAAATAAGGGTTTCCCCCGCCCCAACTGATAGAATAAAAAAGAAGTCTTCAAAAATTATATTTCACTAAAATGAAATATTTGGCAAAAAAGTTATTGAATAATGGAATTCTTTAGACATTTTGTATAATTCCAAATAAACTTTCTCTTACACAGTTTTTCCCCTAGTATTATGTGCCAGTGTATAATATTTCTATATGAGCTAATCTTAAAAAAGATGTAAAGGTGTGCTGTTAATATGTACCCACTCAAACAGGGGTACAGAAACATAAAATATATGGTCAAAAACCACAATACAAAAATGTATGATCTGGTTTCCAAATGACACAGCAGTTTTAAAAAGTCATAGGATCACTCAACAGTAACTTTAATAAAGACTTTAACTGCACTGAAAATTTTAAGGTCTGCAAAATACTCCAAGCAGAACTTGCTGCTGCATACTGTGATGGTATTTGACCTTGCTATGATGGTAATTGAGCACCTGCCAGTGTAGTTCTACATGAAACTAATCAATGTTTCCAACCCTCATAGCAATTTTGGACACAGCTAAGTGAGAGATGAATTAATTTGCAATTAACATGACTTGTTTTTTTTTGTTTGTTTGTTTGTTTGTCTCTTTGTTTGGTTTCTTTAAAGCAAAACCTCTTCCAGTTTCTACTTGTTTAGGTTAAAAGTCCAGTTACTGCACACCCCTAACACTACGCTGTTAATGGTCAACTTAAACGTTTAAAATGTGCAATGTCTCCTCACAACAGAACTGCACTTACGCTTCCACCTTCTCCTTCTTTTTACTCTTTTTCAGGAAGGATGGGGTGCGGAATTTCTTCTTCTTCTTTGAAGGGGATTTGGAAGGCGACCCTTCAGGGGACAGGGCCTCTTCTATCTTCTCAGAGCCTTTAATGGTAATCTCTACGCTCTCCACAGTACTCATGGTTAACTGACTGACCCCCTTGCTGAGATCATCTTCCACGTCGTGTGAATCTTCCTTCCCATTCACCACCACGACTGGCATCTCCACAGATATGAGGTTGGCATTCTGGGTGTAGAAATCCTCATGGTTTTCTGAAAGAGCAAATCATTTTGCAATTATTTACGTACGCTCTCACGCAAAAAATCCCAGTATTGAGACAAAGCCTGCGAGTCTGGACCGTGATCCAAAGAATGAAACCCAAAGTGCTTAGATGGGGTTTTTTCCCCTTTATCCACACTCTTAGTTGCTGTAAGCAGACAATGCAGTGAAAATGTCATTAAAGGAAAATGAGCTAAAAATCTAACTTTATCTCTGCCAGGGGCATGCACAGCTCAAGCTGTATAGAGTATGTACAAATACAGTCTACACAGCATACACAGTCTCAAGCACAGCCAGAATTACATTTTACTGCAAGAGACTGATTTATAAAAACACAGCCATTCCATACAGAAGGCATTGGAGAACCTGCCTTTTAAAATGCCGACTTAAGACTTCTGGAAAAGTCTCAAGCAAAAGAACCAATCTGAACATTTTCAGTAAAATAGAAGTATAATATCTATTTGCTCCACCTGGTTAATATCTAAGTTTCGGCATGCCCTGAGTCATTTTCTGGTTGTGAGAATTAGGTATTAGAAAAAAATTGGGAAAAATAGTTTTCTGGACAGAGTACCACCCAAGCTTTGCAGAAGAGGGCTCCTTTTGACTCAGTTGACTTCATGCAAGTGTAAAAGTGCAGCAGAAAAGTGGAGGACTTGGGTTATTGGAGCCCTTGGCATTGTACAGAAATGTCATGGAATACCTTCTAATCTTTCTGGGACATTTTGCGGGGATTGAGTTTGTGACTGAATTTGTGATACAGATGAACCGTCATCTGAGAATAATTCCTGTTCAGCATCTGCAGGACAAGATGTGAGTTAGTAGCCAAGCAAAAGTGAAAATCAAGCAAGAGTGTCAGTGCTGGTGCTACAAGATTTACAGCTCTGCTATAGCTGTGTGTTGCTCATGCTGACAACAGCACAAAGTTACAATACACAGTTGAAACGCTAAAGAATTATGGATTTACTTGTTTTATCTGCTAAAAATCAGTATATATTAGTTCTTTATTAGAAAGCATTAACGAAGGTGGCAGGGTTGCATTCCAAGTAGCATGACCCATGGTTTTATCTAACCCCAAGCCACAGTCTGCCAGTACAGTAAGCTATTACACTATGTCCTGAGTGTGACATAGGACAAAGTTGTTTTATTATACAGTATTAGTGAAGAAGAATTCGCAGTAAGTGTTATTGTTAAAAATTAAAATCAACCTTGAATTACTAATTCTCTACAGAATAGTAGTATTGGAAGAAGATGTGAAAAGTGAAAGTAGATGAGACTTGCACACTGGGAGAACAGAAATAAAATTAAAGAAGCCAGGGCCAAACATCTCAGTAAACTTTCGCTCAGCTGGGCACAGACTTGAGCAACTTGATCTAACTTTAGTATCAGCTCTGAGGAGGAGTTGGATTAAGATGACCTTCATGGATTCTCCCACCTTAACTTATTCTATGATTCTGACACAAAAATTCATCACGTTAACTTGTGTTTTTGCCAACCCCATTTCTGTGCAAACCTCTCATTGCTTTAATTTCAGCACTAACTAAAGTAAAAGAACAAACCACATTTAACAAAAGAATTCTACCACCTCAAGGAATGATTCGTTCTAAACTAGCTGCCAACAGCACACGCTAATAATTAACATGCACCCAATTTTTACAGTAGATATTTTCAAGCTTATTATTAAAATGTAAACCCCAACAATTCAAACCACACCGCTGACCTTCCAACCCCTGCTGCTTGCGCTCAATGGTTTTCTTGTACTCTTCCAGTTCCTTTTCGGTGAGGTGGCTGAACGGGTTGGGAGGTGCCGGCGGCGCGTGCTCGTCGTCGAACTGCATTGGCTGGGAAAGAGAAAGCCACAGAATTTAACAGTTAAAGAATAAGAAGCAACAAGTGAAACGTGCAGGG
>VZTA01025354.1:180091-268464 GCA_013398855.1 Mohoua ochrocephala | reverse complement strand
TATTTTTTCTTTTTTTTTTTTTTTTAGCCAAAGTTTGTTGACAAAGTTTTGGCAGGGAATACAGAATTAAAACGAAGATGTACTAACTGCCGGATAGCTGGAAATTCTTAGACGTATAGAATTCCACTTCCAATTCAACAGTTTGTTGCATAACCTAATTAGGGATATCTGTACTGTTTGGAAGTAAGTATATTCTATTCAAGAAAAGATTAGTATGGGCAGGTAAGACACTGGAAACCCTCTCTCCCAATAAGAAGCCTGTTTCTAATGAAAGCTGTCTTCTACATGGTCACATCCCACCTTTTAAACTCAGCTATTCCTGGGACTCAATTGTTATCTTAAGCATCACTTCCACAGACTAATGAAGGCTATTTTTGGCCCCATGCATTCCAAAGTTCTTCCTCTCTCACTTAAATGATCTTAGACAAGGATCCCACTTCATTAATATTAATGGCGGCAAACTTAACATGCACATCTCAATTTGAAACTAACTTTTTAAGCCTTTAAAATGAAGCATGAATAAGATGTATCACACCTCTAAAACTGGCATTAAAATAATCAGTTCTAACGAAACATTCCGAACGAAAATGGCCCAAGCTGACATTTGAAAGACAGGCAGCCAAACAACCGGAACAGCTGTAAATTAGTTAATTATGTTGTACTCACTGAACTCGGCTTTTTATCCACAACAATCCCTGCGAGCAGCTGAGACTGAGGTCCTGCTGTCTTCAGGTCATATCGGTTTTGCTCCCTTATCTATAGAGAGAAAATAAACCAGGTTAGAAACAGATATTTCTCTTAAATAAATCCTATGCCCATCAGCTTTGCAAAGCCACTAACACAGGCAGCAGTGAATGGCTGGAGGATCGAGCTGTATGCTGCTGCACCTAAAAATTAAGAACTCTTCTTCCACCTCAAAATACACAGCATATGTCATTTGGCTCTTTCAGTATTCCCAAATATTCACCCTAGTCCCAATTCCTGCACTTCATGTAAACCGACATTTAGAAATAAGCTCCCAGGAATAGTCCCTGAACCTGTCCTCTCCACCTCACACGTCAGCTATCGGAGAAAACTCTGTGGTCACAAAGGTTGGTAAAATTTTTCCTTCTGTGAATGGTTTATTTTTTCCCTAAACTAACAGCCCTAGCTTCTAATTGTCAGTGCTTAAGAGATCGACAGATCAGACACAAACATAAATACTAATACAGATCATATTAAAAAAATCCTACAGCAGAAAATTAGGAATAAACTCTTTACGAGCCAATGACACTCATGAATTTAAAAATCACTGCCTGGGACGTGTATTATTAATCTCTAGGTGATTAGAGGGTGCCTTTCCAGTTCTGAGGAAGGGAGTTGCTCCTTCTAACTCCACTTCAGTCCCCATGGACACTGATATACTGCTTTCCGAGAAAGAAAAAAAATATGCAATCAAATGAAAAATGTCCTGAATATCTGTTAATACAGTTATGCTGAGGGTGGAATATTTGGTCAGTCTGATAATCAGTGTCTTTCATGCTGGAAGGGAAAAGCAGAGAGATATTTCTGTTTACAGAGAGGTCCAGCAATAATCTCTCATTTTCTTTTTTTTACTGCCATTAGAAATTCCAGCTGAACAAGCACTAGGCAAATTAAAACAGAACAGAGCAAGATTAGAGTCTGAGATTGAATCATGCTGCAGATGACGCACAGCCATTCAGTTCATGTTGACACCTAATTATCTACTAAATAAAATGCTAAATAACACGGACTACCATTTCCAATCTAGCATTTCCAGAGTTAATACTCATCCTTCATCAGACTATTGCACTCAAAATTTAAATATATAAATACTGCACATGTATCTACAGACTTTATGTATATCACACATTTAAATACACGGTTTGGGTGCCAAAAATCACATATAGTGTAAGAACCTTCTTAATAAAATCAAAACATTTGAAAATGTTATTTTACTGCTCTGCTGAATCATTACTTGAACACATAATTTTATCTGGAAATGTTACAATTTTCAGTTCCTTACACTTCTTTTACCTTATTTCTCTTTTCCAACACTTCGCTTGGGTTTGTGTTTAGAGGAACAAATTGGTTTGGATCTTCAATTTTGATTGGCGTTCCTCCACTAGTCTTGGAGGAGTCATCAGCTTTCATCCACTTAAAGAGGGGGGGGAAAAAAAAAGAAAGAAGCTAAAATACCCAGTATGATGGAAAGGAACAATTCTCTGTGTTGTCTTACTGTTAAAGAAGAGGTGTCAAGAAAGGACTTTCTGACTTTATTCTCAATTCCACATGACACCTAAAAAATAATCCCAACCCCTTACAGGTTTGTGTGTTTTCCCAAGAAGATTGAAATTGCCTTGAACGAGATTATTTTTTGTAAACACTGACATACATTCCTGAAAAATGCAGCGTTAGCTGTGTACTAATGATGCTGTATTTAGAAAAGATCACACTTTCTAGTAACTGGCATGTAGATCCAGAGCCCTTATTCATGCCATCGACTTCCACCTCTGCTGACCACACACTGAACACAGTTTTTTTCCCTTCTCAAGCAGGGTTCTGAGGGTGTTTTTCCCAAACTCAAGCTCAGAAACTCGCCAGCCTGCCAGCAGGAGGAGCTGATGCTTTTACAGCTGCACTGGGAGTAGCTGAAGAGCAATAACACGCTCTGTAGTCCCACGAGGGCCACCTCTCTGCAGGCTGGAAACTAAGTGTAAGCATCTTGCTAAGCTGCAGGAGGGGGAAAATCTTTATCATCATTAAAAGCCTGTAGCATGAACAGACCTTTCGAAAGCTGTTTTCAGTAAGCTCACAAATAGAACAGGGGCAGCTAGAGATGAATTAGAGCTCGTGTCTCCCTCATGTAAAAAAAGAACAACCCACGGGTGACTTAAAACCTTACTATATTTGGTGGATAACTAATAGCACAAGAAGATCTGGTAGAAAAACTGTTTTCTACTTTAGGAATAAGAAGAGATGGGTAGAACTGCAAAATCATTGTTAAATTTTACCATAAACTGTTACTCTTACAGTCAACCCCTCTCCTCAAAGGAGACCCTTAGTACCAATGTCATTAAGTCTCTGAAAAGCCTATTTAATTTGTTCAATAAACTTATTTGCTAATCCTGTTCAAGATTTCCTCATATAAACTGTGCACAATTTACTTTCAAGTAGGGCAAAACCAAAGTGACTGCCCAACGTATCAACCTACCGTGATCTTAGTCCTGGGACTGGTTTCCCCGTTCCAGGACTCCTCAGGCACATTAACTTTCAAGTATGTGTTTGGAGAGTTCAGCCATCTTGTCTTCTCTCTCTGTTGCCTCTGTGCAAGGAATTTCAGGGGGGAAAGTGGGACCGTATCATCTTCAAAGGAAAAGGCAGTCACAGTGGCTGGGATCTCGACGTCACTCTTATGTCTGGGTTTTTCTCTGACTAATGGTTGCCTATAGGCATAGCCAGTTCTGTATCCCTGTGGAGGAGGAAAATAAGAAAAGAATGTTTAAAAAAAATAAAATAAAAATTTTTACTATTAAGCTACTATACATTTGTAAGACGGTGGGACAAAATTGAACCTCGAAGCATTATAAATTCTTATTAAGACAGAATACTGCTGTCAGAAACAGTATGACAAACTAAACCAAGCAGAGGAGATTTTATATACACTTACATTTACTCTGTCTTCATTTTAGAACTCACAGAGAAACCAGAAAAAACTGTTTGCTTTACAGAAGCTAATCCTACACTCAAAAGCTTACAGGACTATATGGATACCACCATCAAGGTGCTCTCACCAGGTTGTCCAGCATCCTCATGAGTGCTTCAAATTCTTGCTCCCCAACTTTCCATTTTTGTTGTGAAGCCATATTAACTCCGCCTCCTCCCATTGCTGCCACGGCGTGTGTGGAAGGCTTGAACTTCTGCAGATCCAGTAGTAGGAGATTGTCTATCCCACCTGCTCCAGCTAGTGCATGAACCTGCAGACATCAAGGAGCATATTTCATTTGTGAAAAGGCTTTTGTATTCTCTGCTTTTCCGAATTTGCAGCAGAAGCTTGCTTAAATGCATGTTGCAGTTATTTCTCAGGCTAGTTTTCTAGTGTCCAAGAAATGTATTAAAATATACAGCAAGTGACTGTTACGGAAAGCATTATACCATCTACTAATAATTGTACTTTGAAAGGAGTAGATTTGAACACTTGATTTCAGAGTACCTTAAAAAAAACCTTTCTGCATCAAGAGATTAAAAAATTTTCATTTTTCTAGCGGTTTCAAAATGAAAGAGTGACTGAACTCAAAATAAATGGCAGGGCAAGGAAGGAAAGGAGTGGGAGCCTGCCATTTGCACGTCCCAGTGCCTCTTTGGGAGGACAAGATCACTGGGGAACAAGCACAAAGTGATGAAGTTTCTAGAGATGGGCTTAAAAGTTATGAAAGGTGAGAACATTTTCAGTGGTCTCTCTTCACAGGTTATAGGTGACATCCGGATACCTAACTAGGTAGCTAAAGTTAGACAAAATGGAAACAACTGAATTCGTGATTCAGGTTATTTTTAAATATGCCACCCTCTACCATTGCTCTAAAGACCTTCTTTTAATTTGGTTTCACAAATCTGTGATCACAGAGAGAAGCTTCTTTTCTTGTCACAACATTCAGCTTCAGTAACGGAGCTGGCTCTCGAGAGATCTTAAATCACACTTCCCCATGCAGTGACTACCAGCAAATGTACTATCTGACAGATTCCCTGCATGAGGCTCACTCTGCACAGCATGGAACAAAACCTCCCGTACCCTTCGGAGTGTAACACCACTGAGACTGTGTCGGTGTTCCTAGAATGAGCATTTGTGCCATTCCCTCGGTGATTCCCTGATTGTTCCAGTCTCTCTGACTTTGACCTGGTATACAGGATTACTGGATTCCACCACCTCAAAACTGTGTAATGTTAGAGATCTTCTCATCTGGGATGTAATCTGTAACTCGGCAGCATAAATGTTTGAAATTAAACACAGATAAATTCTCTCTCACCTGCGTTTCACAGGCCAGTTGCACATTGAAAATATAGTGGAATGCTTCTTCCAGTGTCTCTCCTAGTGCTACCACACCATGGTTTCTCAAGACTAATACCTAGTAAATGAAGACACTAATGTTAAATGGTAGAAACTGGAGCAGGACATGAAAATCGTTTATGAAGAGCACGATTGAGGTTGAATACCTTGCAACTGGGTCCAAGAACTTTTTGAAGCTGAATTCTCTCTTCCTGTTCATCAAGAGATCCCTGGTAGTCGTAATAAGCAACATCTCCCAGAATCAGAGCCTCTTGTGATATGGGAAGGATGCCACACTTCATAGAAGAAACCTGTTTTATGAAAATGAAATGCTGATAACTAGGAAATTTGAAACTCTTAAAACTCACACCTCAACCACCCAAGCCTTAGCAGGGTGTACTTTTTATCTTTGCTGGAAGAGAGTCAAACTCCGTAACGAAAGCTTAGAAACAATCCCCCCCATACCAGTCCAATTTGCAACAGGGTGACAGAGGTGCTGCTACCCAGCCTAGGGACAGATTCACTGGAGGAAAAGACAAATTATTCCAACTAAGTTAATTTTGGTGAATTTTATCCATGTTTAATTCTCATCTTACTTAGTGGTTTGTTCTTCTTTCCCACACTTATGACTTCAAAAAGCTAGTATAAGGGAAATTAATCATTCCTTTTTTATTTTGTCTGTAGGCAAGGAATGTGTGTGTGTGTATATATATATATATATATATATGCATTTCTAGATAAAATAATAAGAATTTAGTTATTTCAAACCAATTCTTTCAGGCCTCCTTACATTTTTATCATCATTATTATACAGACCATTTAAAGTTTATGTTAACTATAACATTTAAATAGTGAGGTACATCCAAACTAAGTGTAACTACTAATTAAACCACTTAAAAATGGAGCTGCATAATGCAAATGATGATGATTTATACAGCACATTATATTATCCAGGATGCTATAAATGAAGCCTGTGTAAACTATTTGCTTTACAACCGCCTCAGCCTGAGTATACTAATCTCTGAGCATCAGTTTATTCCGATCCCATTCCACTGTGGTGGCTCAGCCCTCTCTCTCTCTCTTTGATAACCTCCTTTATTTACCAGTGGAGAGTCGATATTAAGACAGAAATGAAACTGCTGTGAGCAGAAATATGCCCCAAGTTCATAAGGTAAAGCTGTTTTCTTTCAGCCTGTGCCAGAAGGAAGACTTACAGCAGCTGTGGCAGGGGTGTGTATGTGTATGACACATCTGACGTCGGGGCGTGTGGAGTAGATGGCCACGTGTGGACTGAAGCCTACACTGTCAATGCTGAGAGCTGTGCTTCCCTGGTCCACTACATCTCCCAGGATGTTCACTTTAACCTGAAAAAGGCAAAGAAACACTCGATATTCAAAAAGTTTGCAACAACTTTAGTTATCTAGAAAATACCCTTCCTTCCTTACTTAGCATCAAATTTCCCCACACGCATTTAGGGTTCACAGCATGAAAAAAAGTAGGAGAGCATGACACACATGAATCTGTGTGTCAATAAACCACCCTGCTGCACAAGCCCTTGATAGTTGTTGGAAGTTCAGCCATAGAAGAAGTAAGAATAAGACTCTGATACAACATATTCTACTTCAGTCTAGCTGACCTTTCCTTGTTTCTGACTTTCGAAAATCCATTTCATTAACATTTCCTACATTTTTAATACAAAGATAATTCAGGCTCTGAGAAATTTCCAGTAAGAACACTCAATGCAAAAGGAATTTTCAGATTTGTGGGAACATTAAAATAGTAATTCCTGGATCAACCCCTGCAGCAGGGTCATATCTCATTTTGGTTCTGTGTTTGCTATGTAATACTATCAATCTCATTTTGGTACCCCTTTCACCTTGAGGCAGTTTCTTTACAGACAGGCACTGACACAAAGAGCATATGGCAGGTTCTGCACCAAAAGATGTGTGATTTAGCAGCTACCACTGCCTAAATACCAGCTTGTAACTTCACCCAGCTCATTTGTTGGGCCTGGGGAAGATTATTTGACTTTATCTCCTCACTTCTGAAGGTAAGAGCTGATTCTGATAACACTACTCCTACAGAGTCATTTCACATGTATTACCACCCTGTCAGGTTATAAAAGGCTGCTGCTACGCTGAGGCTACTGATGAGCTTCATCAGGCAGGAAAACAAAACTTTGCTGCTCCACACTGAAGCTGAAGACAAAGAAACAGAAAGTAAAGCTAAACCCAGGAAGAAATACTGTCAACAAAGGGTGCTACTATCTAAGCAGTTAATCAGCTTTTCATCTGGTGGGTAAATATTAAAAAACCTCAAACAACAGCATAATTATGGAAGTCCATTTCAGCAGCCACAAAAGTATTTTAGAAAACAGGTTGCGTCTTGGTGGTTATTACAGCAGGTGAATCACGTACCAAATTAGAAGCTGAAGCTTCAGCAAAGGACAGCCCTCTTGGAATTATTAGAATGTGGTCATGTTCTTTGCTTACTCTTACCTGCAAAGGAGACAGGAAATGGATTACTGATCTAATTTACATTATTCAGGAGGAAAAATAATTTGAATGGATAGGTGACATTCTAAATAATTTTTTTTTGTCTAAAATACTTACTGTGATATAGGCATTTGGCAAATGTGCCCACCCAAACAAGTCAGCCAATCGATATAAACTGGCTAACTTGCAACGAGTAAGTTTTTCTCCCTTAACAAACGAGGAGGTATCTACCCCAGGTAGGTCATTGATGGGTGTAATCATTCCATGGCCTGAAAAACAGACAAAAATAGATGATGGCCAGTTGGACAACTAAATGTATTTCCAGCTATGCCATGATGTTCCAGATGCAGTGTATTTAAATTGTTAGCAAAGCAGTACCAGCATTTATTAAACTGGATAAAGGTTTCCCTGAGCTCTCTCCTGAATCGATACCCTATATAGGACTGGAACTGTGCTTTAAGACATTTGTCATTAATGAAGTATTTTTACATGTTACGTTGAGGTTTTTTTGTCACAGGATAAGACATTCCTTGTGGACTTCTGACACCAGCAAAACTAATTTGAAGAGACATCTCAGTCTTAGCACTTCAATTCAGTCCTAATGAAGAAATTAGGATTAGTGCAAGAGTTCTCAAACCCTTAGACAGAAGGAGTCACCTCTTAACAGAGAAACCACAAAGATCAATTTCTCTCTTTGACTTGTGACTACACAAACCTACCCTTCTCCCTTCATGAATGCATGATAGCCTTTTGACAGCTCACAACCTTTGTTTAGAGGGAAAGTTAAGACCAAAAGAGGTAAAAATAATTTTGGTTTTCAACAAAAGGAGCGTGCACTTTGAGATCAGTCCCCACTGTCTCTGGCAAACGCAGCAGAGACAACAGCAGGACGCAGTCTCAGTAACCAACCAGAGACATGAACGCGGGGTTATTTGGGCTCTCTGTTCTCTTCCACTCCTTTTGTTAAATAAACCCTGAAGTACCATTTTGGGACCAAATCTCCAAAGATGATGAATGCTGACAGCTGCCACTGTACTTCAGGCTTGTAAGCTCCCATACGATGTCCACCCACAGAACTTAAATTGACTTGAACGTCTCAGTGCTTCACGACTTGGAAAGAAGAACTTGGGTGTTAACTGCGAGATCCTGGTGACATCTTTACAAGTGGAGTGCAGTCTAGAAGCTGTTCTTAACTGTGGGAGCTATTTATCTGATGATTCAGTTTGCCAGGGTATTCTCCCCACCTCGGGGTAGGTTTTTTTTTTAGTAACAATTTATATGCAAGAGTAGAAAAATAAAGAAACTAAATGGTAATGTATTTCACATCTCAGTTTATACTCATGTCAAACTCCTAACAGTAACAGGGCACAACATTTTATTCCCTATGTCAGTTAAACTTTTATTAACAAATTATAGAATAACTAGCTTGAGGATTCCAACCATTTTGGGTATCATTACACAAATCAAAGAATTTGATAGAAAGAAGCCTAAAGAGGCAAGTTAAGGCCACCATCTGTACTACTTCACAGCTGAAGCAAGCTCTGACAGAATTTTTATTCAAGGAAAGAGGAGATCCCAGCATTGCTAAGCCCTGGGAACAATTAAAAAAAAAAAAAAAAAAGAGCAGTTATATGTATAATTCACTTACTGAGTGCAGATGAGGAAAAACCTGTAAAAGTGCTCGCTGTAATGTACTCAGCAATCTGCTGTAATGCAAGCAGTCCAGTGGGGTTATTGCCCTTCTTCATCTGTTCTTGAATAAGGCATTCCAGATCTTCTCTAAAAGCCTGTAGAAACATTTGAGAATCATCAAGGAAACTTGGCCTTGATAATCTTATTTCTATTATAGGTGGGGCTGGTAGTTTTGTCTCTTATTAATGTTACATGAAACTTCCCTTTAGACTTTGTTTTTAGCTGCTTTAACTTTGCCAGACTTAATCTTTGCCGACCTAAACTTTGTACACTAGGTATTGGTAATTTAGAGGACAGAAAGAAAGAGTTTGGTCACAGAGGATTTACTATTTCCCAGTAGATGACAAGATAAAATGTATTTTTTTAAAATTATAACCCCATTAAAAACCGATTTTTATCAGCAATTAAAGTGTTGTCCATATTTTGGAAGAGGTACTTGAAATTCGATCAGGATGTGTTGCTTTCTGTGCTGGATATTTTTTAAATAATGTAATCCCTCTGAAAACCCATTCAAATTTGATAAAGTTACAAACAACTGGAAAACTGGAGCTCATCCATGCTCAAGTAATATCACAGCCATGCAAAAACTAGAAGGAATGCTATCTCCTCTCTATTTCTTTCCTTCCCAAAAGGGAAAAACCCTTCCTTCTTTTTCTGAATAAAGTGACTGCAAGCCCAAGAGATAAACTCTTGCAGAATATATCAGGAAAAGGTTTCATAGTATCAAATTTAATACACTATGCACCGTGGACAAAGCCTGTTCCTTTGAGATGAGAAACAGATTATTCCCTATCTACGACAAACCCCTGTCCTCGGACCACTGCAGTCCTGACATTCCCAGACTAAGCAAATTCTGTTCCTTCCAACTTCCATCACAGGTTACATTTTCTACCCCTCTCACTACTTCTTGGCAGCATCTTGCAGCTTTTCCCCAAACTAGCAGTGCCCAAAGCTGCACACAACACGAGCTGAGGTGGATTGCGAACACTCCTCCTGGTTCAGTCCTAAAAGACATTTGGTGTCTTTACCACGCAGCTGGCTCCTATTATAACTCCAGACTATTCCCTGTAAGTAATTGCTCCTTTCAGTTTGCCTTCCTTAGCAGAGCACTTGCTCTCAATTAAAGGAAGAAAACAGTTCTGTATGACAAATGTAATTTCTTCACTGAATTTTAATTCAGTCCTTCAAAACGCCCACTCTGTTGGGCAAAATCCACCAATCTCTTCAGTCTGTTCGCCAACAGGTTTTGATTAGTGAGACAGACTGCTACTGAACCTCCCCCAAACATCCTCAAGACTCTACTTGGTACAGCCTCCTCAGCTGGACAGTTGAGCCTCCGTAACTACTAATTACCAACTTCTCAGATATCCATGCTCTCCTTAGAATAATTTTGTCAGGATCATGTCTGTACCTGAGACTTGCCTGATTTCCATAAGTAAAGCCCCTAAAAATTCCCAGTGACTGACTCTGCATGGATCTGTTGCACAGATCTCTCAGTGTAGACCAGAATATTCACGTGGCACCCCCCAAACAGCTGAACAACCTCTCACCAGCCTGAAGATGCACAGGCAAAGCCAGATTTTTTTCTCCTTAGTGGCTGTTGTTGGTAAGGTCTACGCAGCAGGAGAAAGGAGCAGATGAGGAAAAGGAAAGGAAAAACATGGAATTGAGTGAGGAAAGGAACCTAACTGGAAGAAAAGAAGTGGAGGACAGGGAGCAATGGCCATAAACTGAAATATGTGAAGTTCCACCTCAGCATGAAGAAGAACTTTAGATCAAGGGTAGCAGAGCACTGGAACAGGCTGCCCAGTTATCTGTATGATATTAAATTATTCCTCCTTCAATTCAACAAGGACTATAAAAAAGATCTGCAAAAACATTAATAGTAAACTCTTATTAGTCACATTCAGACTTCTGGGGTTTTTTTTAATCTGTACGAGCAATGTTACTTCTATAGCAGATAAAAAGGTAATATAAAATATTTTGGGAAATTTCTGACAGAAAGATTTTTTAGTTTATTGCCTACTGTATTTTTAATTCTTCTGCTTTTTGGTCATGTTATTTTCATTCTTCTGAGCTTAGTTTTGCACCTTGATGCTAACAGTAATATGTTACATTTGCCGAGACTACTACACATGAGGATTTAGTGTTTTATCAACAACTTTGTTAAACCAAACAAGCAGATTCCCTTAAATATCGTTTTAGAAATAAGAGAAGATAGGTAAGAGCCAGGAAAGTGGCAAATGTGGAGGTTTGGGATGAGCTGTAAAGCAGGTGAGAATATGGATGAAGTGCATAAAATCAAACATGCAATTTATCCACATGCCAGTGCATAATGATATTTTCTAGCAGCCTCCAGCCTGCCACGTGCATTCCTCTATGGATATCTATGAATATTTCAATACATTTCATTCACTGCTACAGACCTTTAAAACTTGGAACTGTATATCTCTTAGACAACCATCCCACATGTGCTAACACAACCTTCTTCCATTTCTGGGAACCCCAGTGGGTTTTTATGAAGGGCACCACCTTCTTGTGGCCAACAATTTACCTTTAACACGAACCACTAAATGAATTGTATTTATTTGATATTTATCTCACTGTACAAGACTGATTTCTGTAAAACCACTACCTTGCAGGGCTCTGATTCTGGGATCTGACCCATTCAGCAGCAGGAACCTGCTTCTGAAAACTTAACTAGAGCCTGGAGACTAAGTGGTTTAGTTTTGCTTTAATTCGTGAGACTGTAATATATTTATATACGTGTGGCATTACAATGCCCACAAGTGATCAAGTAAAAGTCATACAAGTAAGTCATACTGGAGAGAGATGTTTTCAAAGAGATGACAAACGTGCTGCTCTGGCACAAAGCAGATATTTTTCAAGCGGAAAGGTCACTGGTAATTTCAGATGTAGTATTTGACAAGAAAATGCTGACAAAGGAAAAACTCTCCTGTCAGATGAATGAAAAATTATGTTATTCAGCTGTATGCTCAGCATTGCTCAACCAAGGGAAAGTTTCAGCTCTGGGACTTAGCAGGCTCTCTGGGTACATGTGCATTGTTTGGTTTGTTTGTTTGAAACCACTACAACTTTAGACACGAGGCACTAAGAGCAGTGACTTTTTACCCTGGGGTACAAGTCCCAAAGTGAGCAGCACAGCACTTCACAGCTGCCCATGATCCTGCCAACACAGCTGGATTCGGACACCTGCCTGTGCCTGCACACAGCAAGGATGTAGCCTGGATAACCCATCCCTCCACAGCTGGGAATCATTTCCTGTTTGCACAAGCATCCTTCTGCCTTCAGGGACCTCACCTGCCCAGCCAAGCACCTGTGTCCCCCCTTGTTTGTGCTGAAAGAGCACTTCAAGCATCAGACTGAAAGTTTGCATAGGAAATATCCCATGGTGTGAAAACTGGGCCCATGACAGCTACTGGAAAGGAGGTACAGTAACATTTCAGACAAGATGCACAACTGGGAGGATGCTGAGTAGGGCTTTTATTCACCTGGCAGCAGCAGACACCCAGGTGAGTAGCCTGACCTTGGCAGAATGCAGGCTGCTGCTCTGCTTCCACCTCACCCACCTTCTGAGTGCCACTCCACCACCTTGCTCTCCGACATGCATTTCCCCACAACTCATCAGTAAAAATCAACTGGGCAGCTCAGCCTGTTCCTAAAAGTGTTTTCAGAACTCCACTCTTTCCAAAACTGTAGTCAGCTTTTTTAAAACCAGCTTAGACAGCCTTACATGGCACTGCACAGCCTGCAGAACAGACACAGCTTTCCTTGATGGAGTCATTAGTAGAATGATTAGGTCAAGGTCTTTCTAATATCATAAAATTACTTCTCCAGAACTATTTGCAATTATCTTCCAAATACACATCATAGACTCAGGCAGTTTAGATGGAAAAATCTTTCAACTTAGATCTGCAACAGTTCTCTGAAACTAGAGAATGAAGTTAACGCTCAGTTCTGACTCATTTACTTCCATTTTCTTTCAGAAGTACAGTCTAAGTGTGAGCTGACAGTGTAAATTTGGGCTTTTAAGAATCAAAGCAACATTTGCATGTACCAGTTGACAACTAGTATTTTTCAGTCAACATATGCAGGAAGAACTAGAATAATCAACTTGCTAGAATAACCTATATGACATGGATACACACATATATAGTGCAGAATAATGATGCTGCTAAAAAACTTGGTCATCATCTCTTCATCTTGGTAGGCAGCTCTCTGAGGATGTTAAGAAGTACACAGGCTTATAAGTATTTTGACTCTCTATGCTGTTTCTTTTTTGTTGACCACCGATTTCTACATGCATCCAACTCAAAAGAAGCAGAAATAAAATAATAAGCAAACAATGGTATACAGGTCATCTACAAATACTCCACACCATTGCAAACTTTTAAGAGGAGAAAGCACGTGCTCACATTAGGACTAATTACAGTAATGACTGAACAGTTTCATGTAATTCTACAGGAAAGTAGCTAAAAAAGATATGTGAGGCCCCTACCTTTCATAGCAGCACTGCTGTTAGACTAAACGCTGCCGAACAATACAAGAAACCCATTCACCCATTTTCACTTTTCCCCATTTTGATCAGAGTTTCTAATATCTTAAATCCATTTTTAAAAAGGGTATAATTCAACTTATCTAAACGTGCCCACGCAGAGTGTCTGAGCCAAATCTCCACCACTGAAGGAAAGTTTCAAAACTTAACTGGTATTTTGTCCTCGAGAGCGAAGAGACGTTAATTTTGATGCCTGTGCTGTAAACACAGCTGCCCGTGAGAGGAAGGCCTTCACCGAAAGAGCTGACACGGCTCCTAACAGGCTCTTTCAAGACTGGAGTTTAGATACAAACAACGGGTGCCCTAAGTGGAAAAGGGTGGAGTTGGCCACAAAAAAACCGCCAGTGAGTGAAGGCTGGCAGGGAGAAGATAAGAGTCACAAAAAGCGTTTGTCAATGCCGTGAAAGAGAACAAGGGGGAGGGGGCTTCTGTGTTAAGACAAAAAGAAATAGGCTCAGTAAGAAGTATGGGGAGTTAGCTGAAGTTGTAATAATCTCTTCCCTTGCACTGAAGGTGAGGGTACCTGGGCAGGATTCAGTGACTCGGCTGACAGTGAGGCGGTCCCCACACAGAGCTCAGCCTATGCCAGTTTTTCCGGCTCCTCTAACCTGGCGCACGCTGGCTTTCCTCCGTGAGCTGCAGCTGTGTTTGCTCCTGTGATAAGCAGCCTAGAGATACCCTATGATAACAGCCAAACCTGAAGCACTGAACTCCTTTGCCAAGCCCATGTCCAGCACAACCAGCTCTCGGAGCCACCCACTCACACAACTGCTGCTCTGCATGGGGGTCTGGGTCCCTCCCTCGTGTTCTCTCGTGGAGTAAAGCCATACTATACATCTTGCTAAATGGAACGTAAATGAAATGTAATGAATGTAAATGGAATGTACAATGAAATTGTAAAATGCTAGAAGAAATCAAATTTCAGCTCGTCAGGGGTCTCACACATTTCTGAGCACAATTAACTGGGTTTTTCAGTAAGTGCAGGACTTGGAAGGGTAGGAGCACACATGGTGATGATGCACTAGGAGGGATGGCAGAGCTCCTGCAGGGTGTTCTGGATGCACATGCCCCTGCAGCCAAGGAGGAAAGTCACCAGTCATGGCTTTCCAGGTATTGTTCAACATGTATCTGTTGGCATTTATGTATAATGAAAAAAAAACACAGCTCAAACTAAGTGGAAAGGAGCAGTATGGAAACAGAGGGGAGTGAGAGGTAACCTATTTTTAAGGTAAGAAAGCAGGGAAATACTCACAACGTGCACTTGAGGAGCAGGACATTGGTGTGAATTTACAGTGCACCATCGCAGCTATAGAAATGATAGCTGGGGATTGGGATTTCTCGGGTCCTCACAGAGATCTAGTGGATGGCCTTGATTTGAGACAATATTACCCTGAACACAAATTCCCTCTCACTTAAAACGTTGTCACAGCGCAGAGGGGATCTTTAAGGGACATTCTGTAGCATGTCTTCAATGACACGTCAAGTTGAGCTCTTGCCTCTGGGCGAACAAAATGCTGCACAGGTTGTATGATGAAAGCATGCAATTAAGTAAGACATTGCAGTGAGAGGAGAGTCATGACTTCCCAGCAGGATGTCAGGAAGATGCCAGAGAAGACAAAAGCCAGAGCAGGGAGCTGCAAGGCGAGAGGACTGCCCAGTGAGGAGGTCCTCAGGTGATATAAAAGGTTGTGAATCCCTTGTGGCCAAGAGGTGAGGCTTCTAAAGGATGTGAAAGGCTTTTGAACTTCTGAGAAAAGAGCAGTAAAAGCCAAAACAAATGAGGAACTGAAAGGACTTTGATATTTTTAAGAAAATAAACTGCCCCAAGAGGGAGTGGTATTGCAAAAATACTGGATGTTCACTCGATACAAAATAAAGTAAGCTAAACAACTGCAAAAGCTGGGGAAAAAATAAATTAAATCATCCTTCATCTCTGTCCTGATGGTTTGAAAATAACATAGCCAGAAAAAAAATTCAAGTGTGGGTGGGATTGCTTGTTTTTGAGGAGAAAAATCTGCCTGCATGCTGCATGCTAAGGCAGACCTCTGAATAGAAGAGTTGCTAAGCTGTATAGTTATCTCCCCACATTTTTTGGGCAAGACCGGCTAGTGGGAGGCAGGGGGGTGTGTGCATGTACAAGGCAGGAAGGAAGGCACAGTAGAGAAGTACATTTTTAACCTCAGCATAACCCCCCAAAATTTTGCAATCTGGATAGCTTGACCTGAACCCTCCTGCAATGGCAGCGTCAAGCCAGAGCGGCCCTGAACACCCTGGAGAGTCATGAGGGGTTGGTAGACACTCTCTAGATCCAGCATGAAATTAAAGTAAAGCCTGGTGGGATCCTGCCAACACAGAGCTCAGCTTAAGAAAAAAAAAACCCAAGCTCCAAATAGCTGTGTTTTATATGTAAAAATAGCAAGCGTACATCCAACGGGTCTCAAGAAGCCACACGAAACTTCACTGGTAAATTAAAACCAGAAACTGGACATTTAAATTCCAATAACCAGGCATTTTTATGTTTACATGAAACAGCTGTCCAACTCATCGTTTCAGACACAACTTCTTCTTACATCAGTTTAAAAAATGAAGTATATCTCATATATAAGTACATTTTTGTATCAGAATGCATCCTCTTCCATTTCCACCCTCACCTGTAGCTCTCCTTCCAATACACCAATATAAAGGGATGTAAGGTACTCCTCAGTGCAGCCTAAGCCCTGATCCTAATTTCCTGTTAGGTTACACACACTGTCCCGTTAGCTGAACCCTGTAGTTAGCTTTTCTGCTGGGTGTAAAATTATTTCACATGGTCACAGTGCAATGGAAGCAGTGTGGCACTGCTGCCTGCCTGCAGAAACATCCAACACCTTCCCTGTTACACGATGGCTGTGGGGATTTTATCCCACTTTATATGTTCATTCAGCTTCTCAGTGCTGAACTGGCTGTTCAGTTTTCATAAATACCATAACCGCATGACCACTGCCCTTTTTTTTAAAAAAAGTGTTTTAAGAGTTTCTGGTTGCTATGGTGACGGCATCAGAGAAATGCTAGAAGGAACCAAAGGCCAGAAGGACTTGTATACCATAACTGAAATAAGGGATCTGATGGTACAGCAAATGTATTTTTGTTCTGTGAAAGACATAGTTACTCTGTGTAACAAGCAACATATGACTGCTTAGCATACAGGCAAAACTGTTTTTAATTGCAGAGTTAAGTTGGAAAATATTAAAAAAACCCCAAAACAACCAACCCATCTTTTCAGATTTTGGATATACTACAGTGCAAGTATCTTGGACCTAATAAGCAATAAAATGAGTCCACTGCATAAATGTAGTACCTTTCAAAATAACAACTTGCTACCTGAATCCTCTGAAACGGAAGACATTACTAAAATAACCCTAAATGGCTTTATGCTAAAGATTGGCCAGCAGTTCTTCTGGATGCTATCAGGCTGCTCAGGCCCAGCTGATCTTAATTTCTTTCCACCTTTCTAACAGACACAGAGCAGCAAACGTGTTCAGTTTATCAGATTCTCCAGGCTATCAGATGCTCAGGGGCTACATGCACTATTAGGCAAACACATCTGAGAACTCAACTGATAATGTCAAGACATTCTCCACGGGCAATGGTCAGAAAACAATTCTGATTTGTTTAAGGTTTATTATGAACAGACTCCAAGACATTAGCAAACATCAGAGGTAATGGAAATAGCTTTTCAGTAGCTTTAAAATTATTTAATTTAGGAAAGGGAAATTGCACATCAGAGAGGAGTAGTCAGATTGCACACTAGTATGGGCACTAAACAGCACATCAGACAGATGCAGCACCTTGATGTCTGAAGATGTCTGGTCAGGCCTGTAGCCCTCACAATAACATGCACTGAATAAAATATACTGTGGTTCCTGAAATAGATTCTCTAATTTATTTTCTAGCTAAAGCATTTAGATTTTCCTACTTGAAAGGAAGAAAAAAGCTCGTTAATAAAACCAGATTAAATTAGTACCTAAGCTTCCTACTATGTGACACTGATTAGCCCTTTAGTTTAGCACCTTTGCTCACAGAAAGTGCATGTTCAAAGCTCACCTCAACTCCATACATGCTCGTGTAGTTTTAAGACAGTTACTGTCCTTGCTAGATCCACTTCATATTTCCTAATACTTGCCGGAAGAGGAGTCAATGACTATTTCTTTGATCTGAATGTGTTTATCAAGGCTTGGTGAAGATATGCATTTATATATCTAAGACTGGGTGAAGATTTACCAGCAAAGCAAGCTCTTCCTTAAATTGTGTCTCATAACTTCCCTTCCTCTTCTTCTAAACACCCTCAAACTATATTCTCTCTGTCAAGTGGAATAATCCAGAAAAGCAACTAAGTTCTATGAAAATGTCTAACACAATGGAATTCTGCAGCTATAGAACAAAACCACTATGGACAATACTCATCAATTCAATCCTGAACCTGTGTTACACAGACTGGTAACAGGAACAATACTTTCTGCCCATTCTGTGACGAATTTGAAATTCAGAACAAGGTAAGCGTTGTCAGTCCCAGGAACTGGCACACAGCAACCGGAGCCTGGAAAAAATACTGCACCTTCCACCCCCAAATTAATGATGAAATTCTCTTGATGGACATTTGGCCATGGACACTGTATAAAAATGCTTTAATTTCCTCACGTGAGAAATCACAGCAGAGTTCCTCTAAATTTTCTGTATCAGGAAAAGAGAGGATAAAATGAGATACTTGAGGGGAAATGGGAGCTCAGACAACTCCTCTTCGTGCCTGATCACACACTCAGCTCCCACGTTCCCATTTCTCTCTAAGCCAAGCAGGCAGCAGGCCTCTGGCTTATTTGGACAACTGTTCCCTTACACAACAAAAACTTGCAACTTATTGGCAGCTCTGAACAGTCGCTTTCCAAAAAGTGCTGGGCTCAGCTTCTCTTGCAGCAGGACACTGACAGCAGCCCAGCAGCTCTCTGTCCCGCAACCTTCTGTGTTAAAACAGCAACCTAAACTCAGGGGTTCATACCCCTCTTCACACCCCTTCCTAAAATCTGTATGCTGACACCGCATCCACTAAAAAAAACACCACAGAGGCTGCAGCAAAGGGACATTAATTACATCTGGCAGACTTGGCAAAAGGTGCCCCAAAATGTTAATGAAAGAGTTACGCTCATCTGATTCAATACTGTCATCAAAAGGACCAAAAAAACACCCCCCATAAACAAACCCAAACGATCTCTCCAACTTATTTTTATCTGTTAGGCTAAATATTTAGTCTTTGCTGTGAGTCCTGGCTACTTATAATGTGAGTATTTGAACAGGAATGAGTAGACTCCTGTGTAAAAGACTGTGTAAAATCACATTTTACAACTGAGTATTTAACATAAAATTATCATGATTAAAACATTATGCAGTACCTCCTTAGAGTATTTTCTTTATAAAAGAGCCTGGCTGCAAACCCAAGCTTGCACAAATTGACTTGAAAAATAATAAATTCCTTAGTCAACAGGTTCACATTATACTCAAAGCAACACAGATCCAAGAGACACTCCACGACAACACTTTAGCAAACAATCCTGTTATTCATGGATGACTATAATAGGGTGATTACTAACAGCTGTTTGCAATCTCATTACATATGGAAAAGCTTCAAAAAAATTACAGAAGCACCCCAACTTACAGGGGAACTGAAGAGAGAAGGATCTGTAAAGCTGCTTAGCCCCTTCCCAGTCCCATTATCCTCAATATTCACATTACACCCAGACACCCCCAAAGGATCACCCTACAGGCCTTACTCACTCCCTACGGCTTCAAAATACCAAAGGCAACAGTATTACCTTCCAATGCATTCATCAAGTTAAACTCAAAGAATACAGGTATCAAAACATAAATTAAAACTACTGTGAGCGTGGTTCAATAGATTTAAGAGTTTTATATGTAGTCTACACAAGTCCTGAACTTACACGACCAGTAGATGAGCACTAATATGGCCAAGTAGGGGTACGATCATCCTCAAGGACATAAAAAGAACACAGTCTAGCTTTTAAACAAACTTAACCCAATTATAAATGTTAATTAAAGCATTCCTGATGCAAATGATAGGTTAATATTCAAACCCAGAAAGCAGAACACCACGTAATGCCCTAATTTGTTCCTATTTGACCGGTGACTCCTTCACTCTCTTCCCTGCCCCTAAGTTTTAATTAGGAACCCTGCAGCCAGCCACATCTTTCTGTAATACTGCAATGAACCATAAGAATATAAAAGTATCAGAAGAAAAAACAGCACAATAAAGGCTGCTTGTCCACCATGCCAACAAAATGCTGGATAATCTGTTTAGTGACTTTTCTTAAAAGATGGTCCAGAGATATTCTATCTAGCTGTGACACAGATTTCTTTTTTCATTAGACCCTCTCCTTTTTACTCCCCATGAATAGCACTCACAGGGCTCTGCAGTATCTGGGTGACCCTCTTCCTCTGCTCCATCATGTTGAAGTCCTGTCTCAGGTCAGGGGACATGTTTCTCTCCCGGATATACTCCGGGTCATTCTCATTGATGCGATCGAAGTACCGCTCTTTGTGAGGCATCGTGGCCGAGGGAGGAGTAGTGATCACCACCTGGCTGGCATCAGCACTCATGCTTCAACACTGTGGATGGAAAGCTTCCCCTGAAACAAACGGAAAACAGGGAACGATGTTAATTCAAAGGAGGGCAGTGCATACAACTTCCAAGTCCGGACACAACTAACGTCCCTTCTCATCTCTGCAGATCATCTAAAAGGAGAAAGGAGAACAAGTGAATAACTACCACAATCAGAAAATTCAGGAAAAATTCTAGAAAATTGTTTAAAAGCCATTAGTAAGTTCTCTGATAGTGCACGACCATCTCTATTCAAGGTAAAATAAAAACCCAACAGCATACAATTAAGAATAACATTTGAAACGACCATTGTGCATTTCATGACAAACTTTCCTGTATCATTTTACACTGCACTTATCACCTCCTAAGGTTTTTACATAGCTCTCCTTCCTGAGCTGTTCAAGCAAACACCCAGAAGACAAGGCCTGTTTAATATCTGCCGAGAGCTCATCTCCCAACTTGAATGAAGAAATTCCTCAATTACAGCATTTTCAAAGCATCTCATAACGCCAGCTTAAATAAAAGGCTTCAGGACATTCAAAGACCACCAGGGAATTTCCACAGGGCCCCAGCTGGTGCCTGCTCTTTCATGAGACACTTAGAGACACTGAAGGAACTGCAGAGAAAGTTGTATGTTGGGTTACACAGCGTTGAGGCCACATTCATGGCAAACAGCTGAGCTTTAGCTTTTCTCCTTTTGTGTGCAATTGTATGCAAAGATTCTCACTGAAGCTCATTACATTAGGAAAAGAAAAAAAACCCAACAAAAACACTTTCATGTCTTGGTAGAAAGCCTAAAAATCTCATTAAAAAACCTGATAAGCATTTGTAAACACAAACAGAACTGGATCAAAAAGAAAGAAGCAGACACCTGAATTTTCATACAAAGAATCAGGCTCAAAAGCACACTCAGGAACACCGTTCCTCAAAAGCTACTGAAGAGGGACACTTTCTCAGGTTTGAGGAACAAAGAGAAGCAGGATTTGAAGGATGAGATAGTGTATTATGAAAATGCATTTTAACATGCAAATATCTACAGTCAATAATATATTTAATATAAAAATATTTGCATGCAAAAATATTTGGTATGTAAATTCACATCTTCAGAGGAAAAAAGCTCAAGTCGAGCCGTGTTCGACAGCATGTTTTGACATTCTGGCATCAGTGGATCCAAGTGTCCTTGCTCTGTGGCACGGTTCACCCATCCCTCGTTTGTGTCACTGCAATTTACCATCTGGGGTATTCTGTGAACAGTGAGCCAACGTGGAGCATCTTCTGCTATAATCTCATGTATTTCCCAGGTGAAACACTGGGAAGCCCTGATAAACCCAGCTTCAGCAAAACCCAAGCCCTCCTCCTGCCTGCAGCAAGTCCTTTCAGTCCTTGTGCTGCACCCTCTGCTGTGCAGCCACGCCATGACCCAGGCTGGCAGGAGGATGCAAATTGGTTTTCAGCCAGTTTCCCACACTGATTCCCAAACGGCTTTGCTGACACACTGCAAGGGAGAGCACAAGGACAAAATCCTGGGGTGCTGCAGCCCGGTAACCAAGCACGAAATCACACAGAGCTGGGAAAGCATTACGAGGTAAGAGCCAAGAAAACCACATTTATGACTTTCTTGTATATTACAGATTATGATAAAATTTGGGATTGAGAGGAAATACAACAGTTACTACAGGTTTAATTGGTTTTGTTCTTTCTGCCATTTTTTTTTCCAGAGAGAGAGAGAGAAAGAAATCATCATCTGGGATGCAACATTATCCAGCTGCACACACAGAGCTCCCAGGAGGAACCTGGCATGCTGGATGAACATACCATGTTCTGGGATGCATAATTCACCTCCTGGAGACAAGCTCCATGAACTCTGATGGCTTCATTCCAGAGGCTATGGAAAGACATTGGTGAGTTTTGCATTTGCTGCTCGGGTGCAGTAGGAGTTCATTCAGCATTTGCTGACTGACCGCTGGGAAGCCTGGTATGTGCGATCAGTTTGGGGATGCTGGGGAGAAAATAAGGACCTTGCTTCAAGGAAGTGAGAGTTTGGGAAAAATCTGGTAGAAGTATAAAAGGAGCTTAATTTTTTTAAAGAATTAACTCTTGGGATGGTGTCTGGAGATCTGAGCACTGCTCAGCTTAGAAAAAATACCCTTATAAATGCAATCATGTATTATGTCTCCCCTCCTCTGCCCCGTGTGCACTTTCCCTTTCCCCACCCCCTGCCAAAAATGGTGAGGTTTAAGAAGGAAAAGACAAAAAGCATCAGGAGAAAATATAAGACCATGAGATCACTGGCTAAATGCCACAAGGTATGAAGAGCTTGAGAGGAGACCTGTCAGCTTTCACTGCTCTCCATCTGTGTTGGGGTAAGAACCTCCATCTGAGCCAGAACAGACACCTTCCAGCACCTGCAGGTAACTAAAAGCAGTCTAGAAATGTAGATAGCAAGAACCTTGCTTGAACTGGTGACCAGCTGTAACTTCTGCTCTTTCCCTCCTTCCCAGGAGTTGTCTTATCTGACCATTTTTTCCCCTAAAATGCTCCTGAATCCTGTTGACCCCATGCAGGAGACTTGCTCAGCTGCTGATCAACTCAGTTGGCTGGATCAACTACACGCATGTCTGAACTTCAAAACACATTTATTGTTATTATTATAGGTTTATAGGACATAATTAGTTCAAGTCCATTACTTTACAATTCATTCTTACAGTGACAGAAAAGCCCATTCATCTGTAAAAATGGCACAAATGTGACTGGTAATACCCAAAATCCGCGAAAGAGATTTTTCTAATTGTCTTGGACTTTTACTTTTTCCTCTTTCCTTTCAGCCCAGTTTGTTACCTCTAGCCATTAAGATTACAACATTGAAGTCCTTGTAGTACAAAACCCCTCCATTACTGAACATAATATGGGTGTTGGGTCCAGTTGTTCTTATTAGGTCTGGTTCAATGCCTGCTCTGTTGGGCCCAGGCTGACTCTCATATAACCCCTACTGTTTCCTGGAAAATTTTCAAACAAATCAACCATTCTTTTATTATTTATTTGTATCTTCTACTGATTTTTTTTTTTTTTAAGAAAGAGAACATTTGTTAAAAATGCCATCAACTTTAGGGGACCAAAAAATCAGTACCTCCTTCTCAGCACAGAACCAGCAATAACACAAAAGTATTTACAGAAAATCCAGATCTCAACACCTGTGAATTGTGATAGAGGATCCTCTCCCCCATCTCTTCTTTTTTTTGTGTGTGTGTGATACTTGTGCCTAGAGAAGAAACCAGCTTTGCTGCAAGGCTACTTTTGGCTTCCGCCCCCTCCAATGATGTTTATGAATTTAAAAAAGTGAGGTACCACCTTCCTGAACAGTACTAACTAACATTTCTTATGCACGCTCCAGAGTGGTTCCAGAGACTGAGGCACAGACAGAAATGAGAGACCCTATAGCAACAAGACACTATATCTAGACTGGTCAGAAAGGACAAACATACACAGAGAAATCAAATATAAACTCAGATCTGATTCTATCCTGGTGAGAGCCATCACTCTTGCTCTGCTGAGACACAACATTCTAGCCCATATTTTGGCCTAACATGCACATGCCGACACGCTAAAAAGAGATTCAAAGCATAGAGAAGTTTTCCCATACATGGCTCAACTGCTCCAATGTGGGGCCAAACCAAGAAGAGAAAGTCAGAAAGGATAAATTTTTGTTGCACAGAATCCTCATCTCTGCTGAAAATACTTTTAAGGACCCGTGAAACAAAAGGCTCACAGAGTCTTGCTACAACGTAACTTGTTAATCTAACGCCACTTCCCCCTCCTAGTTCTGCCCTCCTGGTTCATGCTGAACTGAATTCTGATACAAAAGAAAACAGGTCGTGCCCTCCCATGCTTTGATGCCTTATATAGCTCATGGGTTTGGCTTCCATATCCTGTTCTGTATTTTATACCCGTAACTGGGCTACAGAGAGAAAGTAGAACATACCCCTCTGTCAGGAAGCTGTGTATCTCTCTACTTAGGAGTAAGTTTTACTTAATGAAAGCTTCAATTTATTCCAGGAACTTGGAACTGTTGATTTTAGGTTGCAACATTACATCCTGAGCATCCCCATCTGACACTTTGTAAAGCCTAAGTAACCTGCTGTGCTGCTTTTCTTGCAATAACTATTTTCAATGTCAAATCACAATAACAGCTCAAAAATAATAATGAGGTCAGAGAAACAAGAAGTACTAAAGTAAAAAAAAAAGTGCAAGGGACCAAATGCGAGGAAAATTTATACTGAGAAAGAATCCCCCAGAAAGCGCTGACTTGATGTATTTATATCTCTCATAATGTACTGAACGTCTATAAAAATAAATACCACCAGACAGAGTAACAGAAAAGGGACCAAATTATTAGATCACCTAGCAACAGAACATTAACCTACCTTTTATGCTGATCTTTTCTGGCTGGTTTCAGACATCTCCATTTTCTCTATGCAGTGCAATCCATCTTACTGAGAGTTCCCAGCACCACAAACCAGCCGTGTGTGCACGGCATCATTGACTGGTGCGGCTGATTTGGGGTCTGAGCACTCGAGCCGGACCGCGCCGCATCCGAGCGGTTCCTTTCTCGGGAGCACGTTGAGCTGCTCTGCTCCTGCGATTTCTCGCCTGCTTGTTTTTAAGGAACAGTCTGCTCTTTCTCCCCCCCAACCCCCCCCTCCAATATCTTGTCTGCCAGGAGACTTGTTGGAAGCAAACTGGGCGTCTCTTGATCTCAGTTCCAGCCTCCCTATGAAACAGGTTCCAGTCTGAATCAAAGACTTGGCTTTAGCAAACACCGTCAGATACGAACGTCAGCTGGCAGCAACACACACGCTTCAGGAATACGGGAGAATGGGTGAGAGCGACGGGGAAACAGGTAGGAGAATACGGACTGAGAAGAGGGTCACCAATGCTATTTTCTGGCACTAGAAAGCCAACTGTTCATCCTCCCTCCTCTACATTATAGTAATGACATAGAAATGAATAATTGCAACTTCTCTAAGGCAAAAAAAAATTGGATTCAGATTAATTCTGAAATTCACCTAATGAGGACATCAAATACCATAAATATCTGAGCTGACAAATTTTCTTTTTCTTTTCTTCTTAAATGTTACAATGGAATTGGGATTTTCTCACTTCACACATTGTTCAGGTGAGTAAGGTGTGCGTTCAGACATTAGCATTTTCTAAACTCAATTTGTGGAGCTGAAAATAACTAGGTAGCATTGTTCAAGATTTTATTAACTGATTTTATTAATATACAGTAATTCTTTACACTAGCACTCAAACCAAACTACACCCTGAAATTGACACAAATTAATTTGCATTTAAAAAATAAAGTAGCCATACCTCCTTCCAACCTGCCCAGCCATTCAATTTCTCTCCCTTTATCACATGTTCAGATTCATACCAGCAAAC
Source organism: Mohoua ochrocephala (assembly GCA_013398855.1). Classification (NCBI taxonomy): domain Eukaryota; kingdom Metazoa; phylum Chordata; class Aves; order Passeriformes; family Acanthizidae; genus Mohoua; species Mohoua ochrocephala. Next base: position 242,572 of record VZTA01025354.1, on the reverse strand, counting down.
GCTTGTAAGGGTTTTTTAAGTTGTTTGTTTTTTTTTTTTTTTAAATGGATTAATTTTTCAGCTGTATCAGTTGCCCTGCCAGTTAACTGCATATCTACATGAATGTTTGTTCTGAAATAAAGATAATGATGATACAGGAATGTCTAATACCATTTCTTCCAGTAGCAATGCAGCCATAAACAATTTGTCATACTACAGCCCAAACTGGTTACTAATCAAATAGTCTAATCCAGCACTGCATATTTAAGCCCCTCTGCTTTCAAACAGAGCAAGCTAATAAAATTATCATCTCTTTCAGACACCACATTAAAGAGACTATACGGAAGCAAGATACATTTTTTTCCTAAGAAATAAGCACTTGAGTGCATTTGAACCTTGTTTTTGTGTTGCTGTGTTAAATCTAAAGCATTATTTTTTCCCAATTATATCGTGCAATGTTAAAGTCAACACAAATAGCCAAGCTGTGCAACTCACACTTTACTCAGTGTAAATTGGAACTGAGCCAGACACACTTTATTGTCAAGAAGTGAGAACTAAGCGGGTTGCTGACAACCACACAGAATATGAGAATTTGGGGTCTGTAGCTTTACCTTTAACTGAAGGGGTGATGTTTTTTCTCTGTTAAGGAAGGCTCCTTATAATGCACTCAGCCTGTAGCAGGTGCAGTCTGCACCTCCACATTTGCAGGCTGGCCTGCCAACATTTTTCAGCACAAGCAGTGGGGAAAAAACTTCCGGAGCCTAGAATGCTGGTTTGATGTATCCAATATGCTCTACCACATGGCCATAAATGCTATTTGCATGTGTTGAGTCTCATAAATGAACTTGCATGCTTAACCCTGTAGACCCAAACTACTTTAATCATTCACATTTTGCTATTCCTTCACTGTTGCACTAGTTTTTCACGGAAAAAAAGGGAGGGAACCCTTGATAAGCAAGTTATCCAGTCACCCTTTTCTGAGAGTCAGTATGATAAAAGACAAAACCGGTCTGAAAAGCACAACCCTGAGAGTTCAGATCCAAGGTCCACCCTGCCCACTGGAACCTCTTGTGCCAAGGAAAGGCAGTACATAACTGGGCTGCTGCCATCACTGCATTGCGTGACACCTGAGCAGTCAGCAGTTTCCTCGTTTCACTCCATAAAATGTTTTCTCGTTTTACACGAAAATTGTTAAGATTGTGCAGACAATATGAACATTCTGAGATTATGATTATCTGTACACAAAACATACAAGTCAGAACAAACTCAGTCACACAAGCAAACTGATTACAGAAAAGTAGCAGAGGAGGAATCCAGAGCTCGTTGGTGAAACAATTCACACAAGTGACAATAAAAAGCAATTTTTTTTTATTTTTAAAGACTCGCCTCTGCTTATCTACATAATCACTTGTGCTTAAGTTACCTAAAAATATTTCACGAGTCAGTAGACAACAGAGAGCTAAATTAAAAGATTACGTTCTGGTAGCACTTATCCGTATTAAGCTGTGAAAGTAGGCAAACACATAACCCACACACATCGACAATGGCTGAACAATGTCCCTGTGTCATTGGAAAAACATGAAACCTGGGTTCCTCCACAAGAAAAATAAACTAAGAAGTTCTCTGTGAAAAAAAACTTAACTGGAAAAGCTGATTGCAGTCATAGCCTTCCATATTTTGCAACACTCTTCCTCGCCCTCTCCTGCAAAGTCTCCAGCTTCCTCTGGTGACTTTTTCCTGGGCTGTCCCTGACCTGCACAGATGCAGGGGAAAACAATTCCACTTTATATGCAGATCTACATAAGGTCATGGAGTAGAAGAAACAAGTCTGTCATGTAAATACTTTTTTTAAAATCCGTTGATTCACATCAACCTGGATAGAGCCATTTGGAGTAACGAGGACTACTCCCAGCAACCTGCAAGAGCCCTCCTGGGTCACTGGTACAACGTGTGACATTGGAGAACAGGGAAACCTCTTATCGATCCCAGGGCACACGAAAAGCCCTTGTGACTGATGCAGTCTGATTATCCTGAGAAACGCCATGACCAAAGCAGCTGCCCCCTGGGTTTTGCTGGAGGGTCAGAGGCTGCGACGGTGGGCAATCCAGATGATCGACACGAGGCAACTGCTGGATTTTACAAATATTGACACGAACAACCGACCTTGGGTACGGCAGCACGGAGCCAAACCTTTTTATAGCCCAAACCCCTGGAGCTCCTCTCTCTTCACATCAAATCCTGACCTTTAGCGCCACCGACAGCTCAGTGCAGACCCCATTTAAGACCACCACCATGCACTGACCATACAGAATTGCAGCTCAACGCCCTCCATAACTCACAAGTGAGAACTGGGAAACCTGGCCAACAGCTAATCTCAGTAGGACATTTGTAACTGGAAACTTGAGGAAAAGATGAACTTGTGCCAGGTCTTCGATCATACTGTCTTCAGGACAAATTGTATCTTTATTAATATTATGCACCACACCCTGCACAACTCTCCCCAGTTCATCTTGGGATCTCTGAATCACTCTGCCATAAATTTTATATGAAGAGCAATAACATAAGTCACATTAATTCACCAATATCAGCTTGACTATGTCAAAATAAATTGGCTAGCCTCTCGAGAAAGGAATTTTAACATTTTACTGACTTATACATAATTCTCACATTAAACAGAAAACAAGAGCATTTCAAAAAAGCTGATTTATGATAGCTATAGTTAAAAACTCAAAATATTTTAGATAAAGCAATGCAACTACGTATATTGATTTCACATATGAAGAAGAGGCTTAGTGGGAATGTTATGGTTGTTTTAAGGTTTTTAACTATAATTTACAAATAGTAATTTTAGGGATTGATGGAAGTGTGAGACAAATGATGCCAGCCAGGCCTAGGCCTGACTATGCAGCAAGCACATGGCCACTGATTGGCCATGAGCAAGGGAAAAAACCTTAGGCATTGTGAGAAAAGAGCTATCCCCTTACTCTAGCAAATGCTTAAAAAAGGCAAGCTCAAACAGAGATGTAGAGGGAAGGCTCTGATAATAGGACTAACAGCTTATATCAGCCATGAGATGGCATAAGGGACAAAAAACTGTAAATCACTATTCACAGATTATGCTGAGAGTGTCTTTTCTCATCCCATTGAAGACTCCAAGACTTTCTTTTTTCTCCAATACCAAAATTAGTTTTGCCTTAGCATATGGGACAATTTTTCCCCTCCTTGGTCCATTTACAAACAAATGTTCGTGACTGTCAAAACATAACATGGGAAAAGTTAACAAACATGCAGAACTCGATGGAGGTTGTAGTTGCATCCCTAATACTTACAAAATCATCATCTTTAGAGGACTTAAGTAAAACATACCTTATGCTACAGTTTTCCATGTTTTCCTGGCTGCCTTGAGGCAATCTTGCCCCTCCCAGTGCACGCACTTCAGTCCCCCACCTCTGAAAATGTCATTCCCTACTTGTGCTAAGCACATCTCTCCATGAAGCTTGAGTCTGCAGTGGTTACACAAAGGCATCAGGGTTAAAAATAATCTGGGGGAGGAGAGCAGGGGAAAGTGTGGAGCAGAGCAGGGCCACAAGGGCCTGGCTGCCCTACTCAAAAGTTCAAAAGGCAACTACTTTATTAGCTGTGTTCACAGCATGTTGCTTTAATTATCCTTCCCAGGGAAATCCCTCGGATTTACAGTGGTGAGAAACACTTTTTCTCTGTGTAGTCACATGGTTAATACAGTATTCGGCCTGCTTGAAAATAATTAACCCACCCCAACAAACTACCCAACTAGCAAATGCAAAAAGTTTCATTTCCATTTGAAGTTTAACCTATATAAATATGCACATCAATCTCAATTGACTTGGCCTGAATTTGACCTCCTTGTCTCTGCCACCTTTTGCTCATGGTATTAGAAAAGCAAATTGAACTTAGAGAGCCAAAGGTCTTCTACACCTTCAGGAATGGAAACTATTCCACTGAATTTCAAGCAAGCCCAGCTGATGGCAGAGGGTCACTTTGGATTTAACCACAGCACTGAACAGAGAAGCAGATGTGCCCAGAGCAGCAGCCAGCACATCTCTGAACAAGCGGTGAAGATTTACTAACAAAAGCTTTGGTAAGACACACAGTGAGGGGTAGGGTGAGTCAGCATCAAGCCCAGTAGTAAGAGCAGTATTTTAAAAGTCAAAATCAGAATATATAAATATTTCATAATTAGGTTACTATTATTTTCCAGTGCAAGCAAGCAATTATCTACTGTTATCCCATAATTCTCCTCCTCCATCGTTACTTGTAAGCCCTGGGAACGTGGATAAAATAAAAGATACTCCACAACAAACTACTCTGGTATTACAGAGCACGGATCTGTTTTGCTACACAAAATCATGGGGACTTGCACACATCTGTGATTGTTCCTAGAATGGGAAACCAGCTGACACTGGACACTTGTCCTAGAGATTTAAACCATCCTCTCTTTTGATCTCAGTTGCTTGAAGCATGAATATTTCATGTCTGAAGAGGAGATGGTCCAATGTACTGGGAAAAGAACTTCCCAGCAGCCAAGGTGGTACAAGCAACTGCTTCAGAAGACACTTACTCTATACTACAGCCTTGTCATGCAAGTGAAGAAAAGCTTCCTGGTTTCTCCTCTAACCAGGAACTGGAATGAGCTGCAGCACCAGTGACTCAGAATTCCAGTTGCAAAGGCTCTCAGTTATGATTTTGAAGGCATGTGCAGCCTTTGATCAGTCACATGCAGCACTAAAGACTCTACCTCAAATCCTTCCCCAAACAATTCTTTCAATTTTGACTTCTACTGGTTTTTTTTGTTTGTAATTTCAAGGATATTCTGAAGCCAACAAATATATCAGATGGATCTGTCTCCTAGATAAAACTAAATACATAAGAGTTGATTTATTTTAATTTCCAAAGCTCATTTGTAAACCTGGCCTGAAAATGCTACTTGCTTGTTTGCAATTAAACCTGTGTATGTTTATATTGAGTGGAAGTATCTGACCTGTTACCCACGGGCTGAAGTTCAGAGCCTGAGATGTAGAGGCAAATTCTTCTCTCAACTATAACATTAAGAATTAAAAAGCAACAAATTTTAAAATCAATTAGCAATTTTTAGAAAAATGACATTGTGTTCTCAGCTTTGGTGATGCTTTTTTTGAATATTTGAGTAACTCATGGAAATCATCCTAGGTAAACAGCATTTCAGCTTAGACCATAAGAAAATTACTGATGATACAGAAAAATGTCTGAGAATATAGAGATTACATCTGCCTGATGAATAAAGGAAAGTAAGATATTTTCTAGGTATTTTAGTTTTTTTTTTTCACTTTTGTGTTGGGTGCTTTGTGACGTTTTGATAAACATCTGTAAAATCCTAACACTGTTCGAAGAATTAAAGATCTCCATATTAATGCAAGAACATGCCAAAAAAATACCACAAAACTTGATTAATAAAGTGCTGAATAATAGGTGATTAGATGCTTGCCAAGGGCTCCTTCATGACAGCTCTCACAGACGTGCTGGAATGCTGTGGAGGACGACACTGACCCAGGGCAGCCAGAGCTCTGCCTTAACCACAGTGGGGATGAGGAGGAACCACATCATTTTTTGGAACTCATTTCTTAATCCAAAGAGGAAAAAAGGAATCCGCAGGACTAATCTGGTCTCAGGAGTCTGATCTCAAAGGTTTCAGGAAGAGTAGGACTAGGTGCTGCTTTCAGAGTTGGGCAGCATCTAGATTTATTTTTTTTCCCGTAAGATGCGTTGCTCTAACTTGCAAATTTATTGCATCATTGTGGGCAGGGAGATAGCTGGATTTCTATTTTTATCTTAATTACTGAGTGATGCTTCCAGTGTGCATTGAAACAAGCATGTAAGATGCCATTTGTGGGTTGCTGTGGGTTTATCATTTTGTTCTTTATAATTCTCTGGCAAATTGCTAAGGAATTTTGATTTCGGCCTGCCTCATCAGCACATGCTCTCTCTCTGTGATAAATTATCAAAACCAATCAAAGTTTGTACTGCAAAGCAGTCAGTACGATGTGATGAAAGCATGCAAAGTTTTGTGCTACATGAACAGACTTTTTCTTGAGACTTCTGGCTTCAAACTCAGAAAAGTGGAATTCATAATGAGAAACACTCCTACCTGCTACACAACCCCCGTCCCTCAGAGAGTGCAATTATACAATTATGCTGGATGAAACTTGAAGAAAGGTTTTCATGACATCTCTCCTGTGTTCGTTTTCATGTCATATTCAACGTGTTGTTTGTAACTGTGTGATACTGGACTGGAAGACCAGTGGTTTCCAGGAGACTAAAATGGACAGTTTATTTTTTTGAAGTTATTTTTAACCGTCACATGCACGAGGCACTGGATATGAAGTCTTTAATAGTTATACATCTGATATATAAATAGCAAAACATGAGAAATAAGTAAACAAACAAATCCATCCCTTCCTGGCCGCTCCTGGCATGGTGCATGCCTGGCTGTCCAAAAGTAAATCAGCAGTCATCCTGAGCTAACAGCACATTCCACCTTTTCATTCTCCATTAGAAACTATCACCCACAACAGTAAGCTCTCCAAGTTGGCTGCTTCATCTCTGTATCCACAAAAAGTAATTACTAAGTGCTGCCTTGTGTAATTGTGACAGCACTTCCACAAGTTCAGAAACACAATGCCTCGAGGTTACTTTTCTATATAAGATGGTAATATTTTATACATCTAAAAAGGTTTTTTTGCCCCTTTTTGTATGTTTTAGTCTTTAAAACAGAATTTAAATTGTCTCTTGATTCTGCAAACTTATGATCAAGTTCAATTAATTATCTACACTTAACCTGGACTTTTTTTTAGTCAGTGCCCTATAATCAGGTGGAATGAGCAACTTGTACTTCAAGCATTGAGGTTGCTGTTTAAGCACTGAAGATGCTGCTCAGCATCAAAATTCTAGATCTTTAACCAGATATCAACTTCTGTAAAGCACAAGCAAATTATGTTTTTACCTTTGTACCAGGTTTGGCTTAAAGTAACCAATAGGTTCAAAAGTTAAATGGCAGGAATGAATACATGCACAGCGTGATCAGGTAAGATCTAATTTTCATAGAGAAAAGCAGTACCTGGACCTCTCTCTGACCTGCAGCATGAGCCCAGACACAGGTTCAGTAATTTAAAATAACCTCCCATGATAATTAAGCTGAGCCTGTGAACAAGCATAATTTTGCAAACATGGACAATCAAAGGGGAACTTGGATAATCCTACAGAAGAGCCAATAATTTTCTTTCTTCTTAATAAGTAGCGTTTGTGCCCATGGTGGGAGTACTTCCTGAAACACGAACAAAGCGATAGGTATGTCTGGAAATTTAAATTTGTAGGATAAATTTAAAAACAGCATGAACTCTCAAAGCATACTAAAGGCCAGCCAGTGTTAAAACTGGGATCCATAAATAGCCTAAGTTCATAGTTCTGAGAGGAGACCAGCATTCAAAATTCCCCAAGTGCCAGTGAGCAATGACCTGAGTCAGTTCTACCTGAGCAATAAAAGCACTCAACAAAAACGGGAACTGTACTAGTAGGAGCAGAATAGGTTGAAATTTTTTTTGGTGCCTTCTTCTTCCATTTCCAATTGTATCATTATCACTAAGAGAAAGATAAATCAATTCAAACAATGATACTCAAGTGATCCTATGTAAAAAAATTAAAAATGAGCATCATATTTTCATTGTTATTCTTCTCATCTGACCTCCTCAGTACAACCATGAAAAAGACAAGGGGGGAAAAAAAGGAGGAAAAACAAAAGACCAAACCAAAAATCTGAACAAACTGCTGCATAGGCTGGAAGTATCAGTTAAGAAATATAGCTGCTCTGAAACATTTAAGGGGAATACAAAAGGGCCTCTACAATAGTATAACCTTTGCCTCTGTCTGCCAGCATCACAGTTTACACGGTTTCCATGGAAACCCTCTGCAAACATATGAATGTGCTTGTTGCGTTAGATGTCGAACAGAAAATCCTTTGTGGCAACTCTGGAGGGCCGTGGCCAGTGCCAACCTCCCAGCGGAATAATGCCCTTCACTATGCCTTGCCCAGCAGGCTCATGACACACTCGCTCACATGGCACAGCTGCTGCCATCGCTTGTTTGTCCCCAACTGATTAAAAAAAAAAAAAAAGCGCACATCATAACTATTAAATATTTCCTCCTTCACGGAGAGCCCGCTCTGCCTTCATCAAGCTGACAGCAAAGTCTTTGGTTCTGGACTCTCAGATGCAATGCAGGAACTGCTCAGTGAGGACTGACTGGGAGGCTTCCAGCAGGCTTCTACTCAGGGCACTGGGAATACATTTGCATATTGAGTAGATAACTACCCAGGAAGGGGATGCCACAATTCTTCATTATTATGTGCTTTGAGAAAAACACATTAAAAAATACACATAAAATCTCAACATGAAATAGCTACACCAGTCCAGAAGATAAAACTAGTTTCGTCACCTTGTTATTTCTCATCATGGAAAGACCAACTGACCTACAAATAACTCACTGGATGGGCTCCTCCTCCAGCCCTGCAGGCAGGAAAATTCTACCCAAGACAGTCTCAAGTGTCATCAGGAGGGCTGGTTTCTTTTTTTTGTTGTTAGGGATATGTATGCAAATGAAAGCTGAGGAACTAAAAAACTGGTTTCTGCTTTACAAAAGAGGAGTATTGCTACTGGTGAATGTCTGAATATTGTGTCCTTTCTGGATTTTCTCAAAATTCATGCCCACTCTGCAGCTCTACATATTTTACCAGCACTGAAATATGAGCGCTTCTAATAAGAGTGCATCTTTAAAACCAGCAGCACACATAGCTGGAACATACCTTGTGTGTAGATTAAAACACTGCCCTACATCCTTATTCCTTTGAAAAAACAAATTCTTAGTACAGCAAGTCAGACATTAGAAAAAGCTTCTTCACTTCAGAGGGTGGCTGGGCACTGGGATCACAGAACCAAGTCTGACAGAGTTCAAGAAGTGCTTGGACAATGCTCTCGGGCACATGCTGTGATTCTGGGGGATGTTTCATTGCAGGACTAAGAGCTGGACTTGATTTTTGTGTGTCCCTTCCAACTCAGTTTATTCTGTGATTCTGGGACTCTAATTTCTGAGATATCAATGGCATAATCTACCTAATTGCTTGCAGATGTGCACAGCCTCAGGGAGGATGACACCTCCAAAGGCTACATTTAAGAGCAAAATCTTCGGACACTGCACGGGATAGGAAAGCCTGCCTGTGCCATTCCATGTAGAACTGGGGAGGCCAGCACCTTTCTGCTTGTGACCGGACACTTCACCTGCCATTCAGCCATTGCCAGCCACTCCTACTGTCACAGCGACAAAAATCAGCAATGTAACAGTTTTGTCCTAAAAGCTAAAGAATGAAGGAAACCAGATTTTGTACCAGAAAGAAAAAACAAACCGAACAGTTTTAACTTTGCCAGCTCTCTGTTTCTGTGTTTACTTCTTTCCCTTTCCCAGAGACAGCCCTGAGGGGAAGCCCTCCCTGCTCCCTCATGGCCACCCTCACCTCACACCCACCACCAGCCCAGGCCCCCACACGCCAGCTGCCAAATTAACTCTGAGGGCAGCCAATCTCTCCTTTTAGCCTCGCCTGCACAACACAGAAACGTGGGGGTCACTCAAAGCCCGCCTTGTTCCAATGCTCTAATAACCCATTGTTCCCCTGCGGTTGCCTCGGCGAGATAAAACGAAAGGCCGCGTTTTCTGAGGGTAAGCGAATTCCCACCGCCGGCCAAGGGCTCAGCCTCATGTCGGGGCCAGCCCATCCTGCGGCTCGGCGGGGAGATGGTGGGTTTGTTTTTGTTAGCGGGGGTTTGCAGGAACATCTGCTCAGTGAAGGGATGGCGTGGGTCTCACCGTCATCTTCCTCACGGGGCTGTGCAGAGCCACGTTTGCTCCCTCCGCACGCGGCTGTTGCTGTAAAAGATACTGCATTGACAGTCCCATGGCTAAAATCTGGCTCCTACCTGCTGGATGTTTATAACCTGCTCCCTGCCTGAAGTTGCAGAAGGATTGAAAATCTAATGGCTGCTACTGTGAGTTTCCCAGGAGAGGGGAGCCACAGTGGGGGCTCAGGGCAGAGAGCCCCGACAGCAGGGCTGAAGCACCCCCAGTACCCACATCCACCAGACTCCAGGTAACAACGTGTAAGTACCGGGATGGGAGAAAGGACACAACAGGCAGAAATTAATCCAACAATACAGGAAATTATAAGATTGAGAAGTCACTCGTTTTATATTTTCACCACATCCTCTCGTCCAATAATGAAGTTCACTGAACATCATTAACATTCCGCTAATGAGACATCCAACTGCCCAGAACAGCAATAACGAACGTGAGCTCTGTTTCCACCAAATCTACCAGAAAGATTTTTAAGGGTCTGCTTTCCCACTGACATGAACACATGACTCCCATTAGCCTTAATAAAGGCAGAGTGCATTCAGTGGGAGAGAAATTTCCCAAGGTTGCATAACTGAACTGTAGCATGCTCAAGACACAGTATAGACTGCTAAGAGAAGTGAGCAATCCCAAAACTACAGGGACAGGCCAAATTCTTCTATTACTTTCCCATTAATTTTGTCATAGTTCAAATTTCCTTGCTTTAGGCCAGTGAGAGTACTCAAAGCTTTTTTTTTATGACAGAAAAATGGAAAAGTAAATTTTTTTATGGAAAAGCAAATCAGACAGTGGGATGTTTAGATTCTATTTTTAGGCTGAAAAAAATGTAACTTCAGATATGCACTTTCTTTATCTTAATGCATTGTGCCTACATACTATTCTTGACTCAATGGTGTATAAATTCTTACTTTTGTAACAATGCAAATTTGTTGACAGGATGACAGGTTAAAGTTTATCTTTCAGGCTGCTTCCCTTGCCCCAGCCACAAAAATCTAGTTATGTCAATTTATGTCCCTTTCAGTGCTCAGTGAGGCGAGGAAATGGAGTGGAGTGCCAGAATGTGGAAACAATGCAAAAAAACTAATGCCAGAACTCAGTATCTGCCTCCTAGGCTAAGCTCTGCACGCTCTCACAAAGCTTTGGGATTAATACTGCATATCTCAAAACTGTATTTAAGAAAAACCTTCATTCCAGATGTTGAAAGCATGATTAATCTACTAAAAGTTAAAAGGTTTTTTTTCATCTCTTCTCCCCAGTTTATGTATTTTAAAATACTTGGGTACTCAGGGTTTTTTGGGGGGTTTTTTTTGTTGGTTTTTTTTTTGACCGTGGTGCATGTATGCTTGTGGATACTAGGAAATTGAATTTAATAGACAATTTAAAACTAGTTGGTCATGCCTTTACCATAAGAATCTCTCTGATGTAATTGAAGAAATTCGACGCAATTGCAGCATGCATTAATGAAGGTTGCCTCATGCACTCTGCCATAGCTTTAAATGAGAACAGACTTCTCTATTATCTATCACACTGCAGTGACGAATATGGGAGAATTTCTAGTCTGCTACTACTCACACACATGATAAAAACCCATTAGCACACAGTCACAGAAGTTGAACTACTTTGATACAGTAAAAGGAGATGAGGAACTGCAGTGCAAGAATTGCTGTAACAGCGTGACCAGCGATGAGCTGGTTTAGAGCCACGCGTTAAAACATATCAAGATTACCTACCTATAAAAAAACCCAAAACCAACAACAATTAAAAAAACAACCCAAAACCAAACTCAACCACAAACCAAAACATATTTGATTCATTTTATTTCGCAGACTTAAAACCTCGAAGGCCAGTACAGGGAACCACGGTACTGCAGCACAGCAGAATGAGCCCTGTGCCCCATGTGGCTGTGCTCACTTTAGCTGCCAACATACACTCAAAACTCTGAGCCCAGTCCTACTGAGTCTGGCGTTCTCCTTGGCTTAAGCAGAAGCAACATCAGATCTCATTTCCTAAAAAAAAACCCAAATCCCAACCCATCCCATAATATGCAGAATGACCAATGCTAACAGACTGATTTATGGATACAGAGATACTAACTACAGCGGGAAACTCCATTCAAACACAGAAACTGTAACTCACCGGTCATGTCACAACACCGAAGATAAAAACCATGCCGGTCTCAAATAGAAGACACTCAAATTACAAGACAACTTTCTGCAGCACCCATCCCCAACCGTTCCGTCAAACACACAACTGCAATAGCACAAAGCATCTTTATGACAGGAATAAAAGGCTCTTTAAATGCTCCTTTTATTTTTTTATTGAATGAACCCACTCTTACACAAAGTTCACTCAACGATGTCTCGAGCTTTAGTACTGCCAAATCCTGTATTTCATTAGTCAACTATGGCTTGTCAGTCACATACAGAACAATCTGAAGTATTTATTAACTGCATACAATTTCCTCATGCAGCAGATCAGGTGGTTGTTTAAGACACTGAACTTATTACTGTATTGATAAATGTAGCTGTCAGGAAGACAAGAATCTTTTCAGTGTTACACCACAACTGACCAAACATTTCCCTGCTCCAAGTCACTGGCAAAACCCAAAGGGAGTTAAACACCAAAGCCACAGACTCCTCCCAGCCAGAGTGTTAGTTTCGGTGTTTTGTGTAGTTGACTCTTCTCACAGAATCGGTAATCTTTACTAACAGTGCTCCTCCCTCCGAGGAAGCGCACTGCACCACACCTCCCAATTGTTTTAGAAGTACATATATACAAAGACCACAGTTGAAAAAGATATCATCAGACATGGCAAGTCCAGAGAAATCTCGTCCCAAATATTTTTCAAGTTTATTCATGAGAAAAGGGTGGAGAAAGAAACCGCAGCTAAAAGATTCACAAACATGAACTCATTTACAGGTTTGCAAAGCAAATCATGCCACCAACCTGTCGTGGAACCCACAGGGAAATACAGAGCAGACTCTCTGGATCAAGATACTCACTGTCGGATGAAATTAAATTGCCCGGCTACTATATGAGTTCCTTAAAACTGGTTGGGTTTTTTGCCACTCCTAATCTCTCAGTCAGACAGGCACTAGATTAAAGTGAAGGCAGAGCAGAGAACAACCAGTTTCTAAACTTTAACAACTTCTTACACTCCAGGGCAATTAAGAACACTGTTCTCATACACTGTTTATTGCCTTGAAAGGATCACCAGTTGGTTACTGGCCCTAAAAACAACTGCAGCTCTATAATTCCTCAAATATTTACTAACAAGATACAGCAGAGTGCAAACCCCAGAACTCTATTCCTTACACTCAGACCTTTCTGTCCAAACACAAATTGACAAAAAGACCTTCTGGCAAAACCACTCCAGAATGCTTTTATACTTTGGTTTTGAAGTACAGATCTGCCTTTCTTCTCCTCCCTATAACACCACCCACTCTTCCAAACAAATAAGTAATCCAGTGTTGCACAGGAATTTTAATTGTTTCCATAACTTCTGCTACCTGCCAAAAAAGTACTTAGTATGACAGATATGGAACAGGGTGCCTATGAGACATGTATATTTATAATAAGATATGAAAATATATATGCATATGTACAACAGACAACTTATGTAATAGTTAACTTTTGTACAGCTATAAAAACTAGAAGCCTTTCAAGGAGGCAACCTTCGTTCTTTGAAGTAACAGTCACGATTTGAGTTATTGACTCTCTGGCTCACACTTACAATCGAATTACTACAGCTGAACTTCCTGCATACCGAGTGAGCCAGACTCGGGTTGGTGTCCCCTTGTGTGCTGTTAGCTATGACGGACACAAGGCCGCAGTGGAAACCCCTTGCATGGAAGGCTGAAAAACCAGGATGTAAGGATGCATTCCTTTGTATTTGCTGCAAGTACAATCCCACAGCTCTCTGCAGCAGTCTCTGCAAGAGTTTGGCTGATGTGGGTGCTGAGACGGAAAGTTTGGCTCCTTTCAAGAGTTGCGCAATTTTTATTTATTTATTAAGATCCTAGTCTGTCAGCCCTTCCTCACTCTGCACAGTATTTACCACAGATAATGGCCCTGGTTTCAGAGGGACCTTTGAAATACTCATCTTGTGGTACAAGGAGTTGCACAACCCAAGCTGGTGGGGACATTTTCAGCGTATTTGTACAACTTCATTTATTTAGTTATTAAGACCAGGTCTTAAAACAACAAAACGTTTTCTGAGCATTTGTTTAAACAATCCATTCTAGGTACTAGACTATTTATAAATACACGGTATGCAAATACTGCGTGCTAGTAAAATACCTGGGAGAGTTGTAATTATTTTGGCAAAAGAGCTCAGAGATCTTCCTCTGAGTAAACTGCATGGCAGCATAAGCCTACTAGTAGGGGAGGTGTAACAATTCCATAAAACAAAAGCACATTTAGAACAGTTTAACAAACAAAGGGAAAAATATCTGTTGCACTTTCATACTGGAAGCTCACAAAATATTATCTTCAACAATAGGTACCACACATTTTCCCACTGATTTAAGAACTAAGCCCAGCGTGCTGAAGCTCCTGACAACATTAGGGCTTAGAATCTACTTTTGACGGCATTTTTTGATTTGTGATGGGTGGTTTGTTTTTGGATTGTTATGGGCTGGGTGAAGCCTCGAGGCAGACATGCAGCCCTGTTGATAACATATGTATTTTCCAACCCCGTGATAAATTTCCCATAACTGCTGGCCTGGAACATGACTTTCAGCAACTTGACTGTTTCACATTTGGCTAAAGCAGCATCAGTCCATTTTATATAATAGCCCCAAGACTATACGTGGAAGACAACCATTTTCATAACATATTGCTTTCAACGCTCAACTTCAGACTCCTGTTTTCAGAAAACAATGATTATGGCTTTCAGAAATCCAAATCCCTTCAAACATATTTTTTTCTCAAGCTGGAACACCAAAGTCAGAAATTACTTTTGGAAGATGCACCTGGAACTTAAATATCAACGTCAACTGCTGGTTGTTACAGCTCGGGAGAGGTTTTACTTCGTATGCAAATCCTAATCTACACATATATTTCAGTACTCTCACATTACTCCCACTGAGAAGGTCTGCGCTGTTTTCAAAGCCTTAAAACCTTGCCTTTCACAGCTGCAAAGGAAACGACAAGAGAAGAAAAACACAGCCAGCGCATATCAGCAATTAATTCCATCCACAACTGCCCAGCTGTTTGCGCACGGAGGAACTGGCCTGTTTCCCCTCCGAGCTCTGGCCACTGAAAGCTGATACGGCACTTTCGGAGATGTGGGCTGCTGGTAACACGTCAGGAATGCGCGCGAGATCACTCGGAGCTGAAGGAGAAGAAATGAAATCCAGACTGGAGCGCTGAGTATCTGTGTTATGAGGATAAAGTTATCTGGGGGAGAGGGCGGCCGAGGCGGGAAGCGGAGCTGCCAGTGGAGCCAGGCTCAGCATGCAGGACACAACCAACACTGGCAGAGACAAAGTGGGATGACCTCAGAAACCTGCACGTCTACATCAGCTCTGCCAAGATGTTTTTACATTGGCTGATGTCAGATAGGTAGATTTGGGGGAACTTTACAAAAGCTGTTACTTTCACTTGGGATCGCACTTTCCCAGCAAAGTTGCTATAGAGACTCGGCTCCATCTGTTCTAGAGTAAGACTTATTGGTGAGAAATTACTAATTGGTAAGTAATCTCACCAATGCTTGCAGCCCCGAAGCTCCAGAATTTAAGGCAGAATTCAGTCCTTTGGAGTCTTTCCTATCAATGAAATCCCCTTATGCCACCCTTGAGATTTCAGGAAAGGCATTAAGTATATAAAAGGGGGATGCTATTGGTACCATCAACAAACCTCACCCTGATGAGCCCTGGAAATTTCATCCCACTCAAAGTCACCAGTTCACATGAGCAGCTCATTTTTTCCTCTAATATATTTTAAAAACAAAAACAACATGTATTTTTTCCCTCCCTCAATCCAAGCCAGTACCCATTTAAAAATTCCAAATTGATTCCTTCTTGCTGGGTAAAGCCACACACAGCAAAACACTTCTAATATATATTACTGGCTTTTTTTTTTTTTCCAGCTCAAATACCACCAGTAAAGAAGAACTCCTCTGATCTTTAGTAGCAGCAGGTCACCTTTTCATTGGCTGGAGCACTCAATCATCTGCACAGGTATTCAAAAGAATGACACCAATAAGAAAGTATTTTCACTTGACCATTTTCAAAACCAGTACCCACGGTAAGAAGTAACTATCACAGGGCTATTCCCTTTACAAGAAAGCAATGAAGTACCAGCTTGTGCACTTTGCTGAATAAACTGAGTCTGCTAAAACTACAGGCTTGTGCCCCAATGTGTGGAAAGAAAAACATTCTGCAGAAATGAGACTGTGATATCGTGTCCATACAGTAATAAAAAAATGGGAGAAAAATATCCTTCTAGCAAACAAGATTGATGAAATATTTAAACATTACCTTTTTTAAAAAAGGATGTCTAAGGTTTAGAGCTATGCTTCTGAAAGAGTGGTATAATCTCCAAAATCATTATACAAGCATGCAGTGTTATCATTTGGAAAATACAAAAGCAGAGGATTTTCAGTAATTTACAGCTTCCCAAGGAAAGTAAATCCAAATCCCATGTTTGACTGGAAGATAGGAATTTGTACAAATGGCTTAAAATACCATGCCTTTTTTCTCACTTGGAACCAATGACTCAATAAAGGGTAAACGGAAGCAGCACATTTTTACATCAGAAGCGTAGCACAATTTAGACTGCAAGTAATCTCACTGTACTGCTGCACGAACAGTTCCACTGCTGCTGGAAAGCAAGAGCAGTGCTCATCATTCTTCCCACAATTTTTTTTTAAGCTACTCAACATTGGGCAAATCCATTGGGGGATGATTTCCTACATTGCTTATCGTCTGCCACAGCAACACCTGGCTTTCCCACACATTAGAAACATGCACAGAAAGCTTCTGGAGGTGATCAGTCAGTCACATCACACTGAGCAGTGCCAAGACCTCCAAAGTATGTAGGCCGCCTTTCCAAGACCATTAGTTCTTTTCACATGAAGTGTTGCAAAGCAAATAATTATATTTCTTAATATCCTACTTATCCTAAATACTGGACTGTACAAGACAAAGGTATACTTAAACAGCAGGACATGGAGAAGTCTTTAATCTAAAAATCCCAGGAGGATGAAAGGCTTTTTTAGACCTACCTCAAAACGGAAGTCAGTTTAGTAAAATAGGGAATGGTGATAGAGCTGTAGATGCCTTATAAAAGTTACATAGCTTAAAAATGACTCTCTCCCCAGCCATACTTACTAGAATGGGTGTTAGTTATTGACTTCAAATTTGTTTCTCGGGCTCAGTTTTCAGCAATATTTTGATAGAAGGCTGTGAAAATACTGATAGATGTTAAAAGTGATAACAGTAAGTTTCACTGCATCAGTAGAACTCAGCTGAGCACTACAAATAGAAATCATCCAAGTGAATCTTGCAAGTGCACATATGCCAACTGGCTAACTAAACACAACTCTTCACTGACTAGTCTCTTCTCTGTTTGCTACTTCTTCTCCAGAGCAAAATTCTCTCTCGTGCAGCAAACCTATCCAAGATCTAAGTATCGCTTAAAAGCATGAAAGATCTATCCCAGAAATAAACCACAATTCTTCTGCTCTTAAGGATTTACCATTTAAATTTAGGCATGATGCTTTGAGCTGGAGATAAATTTTAGTCACTAAGGCTAAAATTCAGATGCAGAGAGGATTCCAAGCCCACATACCACTCATGTCCCAAACCAGACTTACAGATGAGTAATAGTGAGGTTTAGTGGTGCACACCTCTCAGATTTGATACACAGCAAAAAAATCTCACACTAAAAGAATGCAAAAAGAGTTTAGAAAGTCCCTAATTTTCACATCCAGCTGTAACACAAGCAAATTGTTTTACTTATGTTGAATATGAACACATATCACATTTGCTGGAATAATTACTGAAATATGGAAGTTGTTTGATTGTGCCTAGAAATGCTTACATCACAGAATGGTTCAGGATAAACAGCACCATCTGAACTTGCAAGAGAAGTTCACACTTCACGGTTAAATAATTTGTGAGTCACTTGGGATGACTTAAGTTTTTCTCCGAGAAGTGAATCAGGAACATAGTTGCTCAATGTCTAAAAGTCCCCAGTTTGAAAGAAAAATTCCTAAGTCCCAAAGCAACAGTTTTCATTTATCATCCATATTATGTACGAAGTACTGAAACTTAACATCGTCATGTTCAACATTTGTGTTTGTGAAACCATTAAGTCCTAGAGTGCGATTCTTTTTACCTAACTTAGATAATTACATATCATTTGAATTCACTGTCTAATTAAGCTCTCCCTGGCATGAAGTGAGTAATTATCTAGACTTCATTGGCTGCACCACAGACTTACAGTGGTTCCAACAGAGACACACAATCCACAAGCAGGCATTGATATTGCAGAAATCTCGAGTTATGCAAGGCACGTGCTGCTCTAAAACGCTGACAAGCTACAGGCAAGATGGAGTGAACACATAAGAAGAGATCACTTAACTGTTTTACTAGCCCAGGGGGAAAAAAAATAAAAAATCTAAGTGGCAGATTTAAAAAGAAGAGCCTATTTATTAAATTCTTTCAATCCACGTGCACAACGGGTAGTACACTTTTCTATGCATCTCACAACCAGAGGTCTTTTCTACATTGCCCAAGTCAACAACACATATTACTGACTAATTCTCAGCAGTGAGATACAACACAGTATAAAACAAGAACCTCGCAGTGCCAAGCACATCCCAAGATCTGGCAGCAGAGCGAGTGTAGACTAAAATATGCTGTGAGAAACCGTCACCAGGCACAAACAAGGTTTCAGAATACCGACTGCAAGAGCTGCCAATGTAACAATCATTAGGTAAAAATATATGACCAATTCCTTGAAAAATATAAAGAAATAAAATCTCAGCTTGTAGGGAGTAGAGCAGGAGGAAAAGTGAAGGAAGGAGGAATGGGAGAAAGGTAGCAGACATTTTATTGCGTTTGAGATCAAAATACAAATTTACTTCATTCCAAAAACGTTCATCCATGGGGACTACTATAAAGCAAACAAGTTTAACAAGAAATAGTGTTTAACAAGTTCCATAAATGATTTTTAAAGTAACGACAGTGCTTTCTCTCCCATTCTCAGTAAGTGCTTGAAGCTAATGCGCATCTCAAAGACTGTCTTCTGCATTTTATTACTGCTGTCAAGAAAGAAAAATGAGCCAAAAAGCTAGAAAATGCGTTGCACAACTCACACTTCTGGACATCGACGCGGTACTAGAGTCTCTACATCTCAATGTTACTACGACATGTAAATAAACAAAGCACTCCTTTATCCTAGAAATCCTTTAATGGTTCATGCTGAAAGTGGAGTGAAAGCAACAATAAGCACATCGCATCCATCAGCCCACTACAAGCACCTTGCTGTATTCATGGCAATGAAGAGTTTATTGCAGTGAAATGTATTGAATGTACTGCACCAAACTGTATTTTATAAAACTGATTTAAGCTCCCCTCCTTATATGACAGTTAGATGAGCCAGGGTTGAATTGGCCCAATTCAAGACAAACGTGCAACACTAAGTTATGGTGAAGATGAAAGGATTTTTGAATACTTTTCTAAATGAGACAAGCTTATCAATACCCACCTACAAACATATGCTTTCTACCATATGCAACATGTGCAAAATAGCAACAGTGCAAACTTCATGTTTTATGCTTGATAGAGAGTAACATAAATTTATCTACAGTGTATGTTCCCAAAGCCTAAGGGACAGATTTGGTCAGAGAAACTATTTCCATGGAAGTAACTTGACCTTTCTGGTAACCTTTGCTCATTTTGTAATTCTTTGGTACAAAACTGGTATAAAGCTGACAGATGCTGGAGAGGGCCTTTCAGCTGGTCTAGTAAATCTGTTTCACTTTAAAGCTATTTCATCATCATTAAGTACCTTAAAGAGGCTGTAGCCATGAAAAAGCTTGAAGCCTCTTTTAGTCCAAACACTATTTTTTCCCTAAAGCCTGGTATTTGATGCCAAGATGAGACTTTACCTTATTTATTTTGTATCTTCTTACCAAGAAGTGTGTGTTATCAGCAATGTAAAAAAGAGTCACAAATGTTCAGTCTGACATATGCCAATCACATACAAAGGAGAAAATTCAGACTTGGCAGATTTCATAGGAGTCTACTTACTGACCATGCCACACTTACCACAAACTAAGCTTCACCTACACCTTGTGCTCAGAAATTGACCAAAATTAAACAAACATTCACGTCTAAATTCATGTACGTCAGCAGTCACAGATTTTTACTACATACATGCAATTTAGTGTTCTTGAGGCAATACAGTTAATTTCAGTTCACTATTTCCTATAATCCAGTTATTTGTTGACACCCATCTAATTCATCACAAAGTTACTACTGTGGTATAGTATTTTGTTTCTGGCTGTTAAGTTTTTGAAAAGTTTTTCAAAAAGTTATATGATTACAGAGCAAATGATTGGGTTTTTTTGCATTTGGCACCAATAGCAAGTTCAACTCTGCAAGCTGAAGAGGAGGAAAAAGACACCTAAATAACTGCATGTCCCACCCTAAGGTTAAAGGCCATCTATTTGAAATGCACATGAGCACTTCCCTCAAATCCTGAATAAAACATTTGCCCACGTATTTGCCCACGCGTTTACCAATTTTGTGGTCTTTGTTCCTAATGAAACGTATCAACTTGCCTGTACAGACCTGCAGGTCTGTGGTACCCTGACTATTCCTGGAATGCTTTTAATATATTGAAATTGTGTTTGCCTATCTTCCTGCCTCTGATCCTGCAGCCGTTTTAAGTAACAGATCACAGTTGCCAGATCAGTGTTGTCACCCTGGTGGTTACCAAAAACTCTTTTGGGCAAATGGTATCTACTCCTGGCAATTTGCTACTTTTGTTTCCTATGTTCTAAAAATCTTTTTTACCAACATTTCAATTTAAGACCAATTCTCAAAATGTGACCTACAAAGTGAAGTTTCTGCCCTAAAATCTCTCAGGAAAGTCAACTTGGATAAAAATCATTTAACTGTTGTTCTGCGCCTTATCTTCACCATGTATTTCTTCTATATTTCAGTCATCTATCAGCTCTCCAGTCTGGCAGGATGTTCATTCCTGATGTACTTGAAATGATTTAATTTAAATGATTTATTGTCGGCTCTGGTATCTTTAGCAAATTGTTTCTCAGAATATCTTTTGGCCAGACTTATTATACTTTAAAATTTAATTTGTGAGAGTTTTTTTTTCCTTTCTATTTTCTTCAGCAAAAACTTCTACTTTTGAAAGATGGTTCCTTGTTGCTAAGAGATTCCGAAACCCTGCTATAAACCCCTCCTTGCCTCTTAAAAATAAAAAGTAGCAACAACAAAAAGTTTGAAGTCTTCGGTAGATGGGTATATATTTTATCCAACTTCTAATTCATTCTTTAAAGAGCCACTTTACTACCTGCAGGCTTTAACTTCCTTATAACAAGCATTCTCATTTTTATGACTAGCAAAGGCAGAAGGCTGGCAGGGAAATTGCAGCGCTCAGTTCCCCAGCCATTTACGAAAACACTGTTAGGAGTTTGGTTTTAAAAGAAACTACAGAATTGTTCTCCCTTCTTTGCAATTGCTCCGAACTTGTTTCATACAAACACATTACTGGGAGCCAGGTAAGAACAGCTTTGATATGCCAGACGCAAATGTACTGAAAGCAACACTGATGCTTTCTGAAGTCACTGCCTTCAACAAGCTTGGGACTTGTATCAACAGGCTTTGGAAACACAAAACTGCCTCCTTCCATACCTTCATGGTAGCAGGTTGCTGCTCCAAACGTCACGGTGATATGCTCGATGTAGCATAACCACTACTGGGATTCTCGTGTGTTACAAAAACGTTTCAAAACTTTTTTTTTTTTAGGAACACAAAAGACTGCAAACAGAATGCAGATGAGTTTGTTCTGCTGTTGTTTAGTTGTAATATTTGAGGGATCGACTGCTTTAGCTTATCAGAAGAATTAACTCAATCTAAAGTAACAGCCTATGTAAAGCAAAAATGGTCCATTTCCATGGAGAATAAACACATTTGATTCAGCAGTTCACTCACTGATTTGTGTACCTGCACTACTGTTAATCCAAAAAATGTGATTAAATTGAATTTAAAATTTAGAGAATTATAGGTTACTCCAATTACTGGTATAGATAAGCTTCAAACCGAACTATTTGACATGAAACCCTCCATATCTCTACGTTAAGGTGCAGACACTGGGCAACAGCAGCAACTGTCAACCACTGGAAAACTGTTCCTGAATGCAGAGCATAAAGAAATCAGACTCTCATGCTTTGTTAGTGATTGTTTTTATCCCATTTCCCTTCAACCAAGACTCTCCTCAGCCTAAGATGACACAACACAAATCACAGTTCCTAGCACTCCACGCTGATAACCAGCAGAGAGTGGAGTGCTGGCAAGCCTCAGTTTGCAGCAAAAGCTCTGCAGGAGGAGCGGAACTGAGGGAGCATCAGCTGCGAAGAACTTGACCGAGTTTGTTTTAACCTGACACACAATGAAGCCAAATCTTAAGCTTACTTCCACATTTAACAGAATCTTCTATTGAAGAGTCATCGGTCATTAGCAGACAGAGGAAATCTTCATGTTCCTACAGCTGAGCCGTTAAGAATTTATACAAATCCAGCTTCAGCAGAGAGGAAACAAAAAACTGACTATAAATATCAACATTTGCTAGGGACATTGTAATTTCTGAATACAGCTCAATAAGTGAAGGGGGGGAAAAAATCACAAACCCACGGGCTGTTGCTAAAGTTAAATCGGTACTGAGTGGGAGAGTTTCAAGGTTTATAACTACTTTAGAAAAAAAATCCGATTTTAAAACACATATTCCTCATTCACTCTGCTCAGCTGATGAATAAAGCCAAAGCAGATAAAATCCAGCAATCTCCACAGTAAAGACACAATATACATCCAGCCACATTTGGGATTTTTACGCTTTACAAAGATTCGGCAATTTTAAGTCATCAGGGGCAGACTTATTCCTAAGCCAAGGAGCAATTAAAAAAATTAAGTACAACGTGGTAGATTTAGGGAGACACATTTAAAGCCATTTCATTAATTGCTATAATGCTAGCAAAATAGAATGAGTGTACCTTTTGGAAAAAATATTTAATTTTAAGGTAGATCTGTTCTCTTGCAGTTATAAGCCTGGTCATTTAAAATATAACAGTCTGCAATTTTGAACAGCATTTCCAGCTTTAATTCCAGCATCCCACAGAAAGAGCTGAAAATCTGATCGCCATGTCACAAGCAACTGAAGAATTACATCAGCTCCTCTTTGCAGAGCTGTTCTTCATTAATTTATAATTAACAGGATGTGATAAAACAATCTGTACTACTAACTTTTAACAGCCTTCTTGTGTCAACTGAAAAAGGACAGGTGTTCGTGTGGTGAATGCCAGAACTCCAGTGCTTCTCTCCCGTGCTTGGCAACACGCACTCCCTACAATTCCTTCTGAGGGTGCCCACCAAGCTCCTCTGCTCCCTGCTGCAATCAGAGACTTCACATGAATGCTGTCCTCTTCCTCCTCCTGCCTCCCATGAAACTCTTTATCACATGGACTGAGGAATTTGACAGGGAGTGAGATACAGAAACTTATCTGCTGCCAGCAAACTGCTTCCATGAAAGGGACCTCGAAAAGGGAAAGGGGAAAATGGCAAAGAGCAATCCAACACTCTTTAACATGTTCCAGGCACTCATGGGGGAAAAAAAAAAAGCAAAAGACAAAAGCAAAAAAAACCCCAGCAGCACCAACAATTCAGTATTTTAACATAACTAAAATAAAGCCTTTGAAAGCTATGCTGTCTTGGAAAGCCTGGATGTCTTTTTCCTAAATCCACAGCAGAAGTAATAGCTGCAGAAATTCTGTACGAACCCAGGGATTAGCAGCATGCCCGAGGAAGCGGGAGCCTCGCTCCGAGCACCCTACTCGCGTTTTAAAAGGTTGCAGTAATTTGGATAAGCCTTCCTTACTGCTAGGGATCATCGAAGTAGCAGCAATTCTGGAAGTGTCCTAGAGTGATGTTTTCCTGTTTTACTTATTCAACTTCCTCATCCTCAACTTCGAAGCTACTCCAGCTTTCCATCGCAGTGAGAGAAGCAGTACAAGTGCTCAAATTTAGTCTGTTTATGCCAGAGAAACTTTAGGTTTGACTCTTTTGAGACAAGACAATCATCACTTAGTGCCGAGGTTACAGGGAACCAGGTTCTTTTTTGTTAACAATCTTTGCTGAAAATCGTTGTGTTTTAAAAATAATAATTAAAACCACAACCAACAACCCCACAGCTCTTTCACATATGTACTAAAAGCAACAGGAGCTACACACAAAGCAAATGTTTTTTCAGGAGAAAGGCAACAACTACAGAAATGTTGAACAGGACCTCCTTTTATCTTTTTTATAAAAATTCTCTTTGATTACTTTAACTCGCACATTTTATTTTTAACTCCCACATTTTATTTCATTTGTTTATGAGTATCTGGGCAGAGCTCCAGTGCTTTGATGACCTGGTCACAGTGAACAGCTCAGTTCAGCACGAGCACTACCCCCAGCAGGGAAAGCTGGAGAAGTGGAGGAGATACAACACCGTTGTCACGTCCATACAGGACAAGGTTGAGACAGCCAAGTAAACAGGAACTGAGTTCCAGAGAGTTTCTTCATCTCAACAGGAAAGAAAAAGTCCAACAAATGTGGGACTTTAAATGCAAATCGTAAATTAACGTGGTTACCTTTCAATCTGAAAGAGAGAAACGCAGAGTGCAGATACAGCATGAACAAATATTACTGTCTGCAACTACAAATATTTAGTGAGATTAAATCAAAGACTCAGACTTCTACGCACTGAAACTTCTCATGCTAGGAATTAAAAAAGCTTTAAATTGATTCACTAGAGAATGAGGCGTCAGATTACATAATTGTATGAAACGTGCATAAGCCCAAATCCGTGTTTAATTTTGTCTTTGCTATCAGACTGCAAGACAACTTCTTTTTATGAATGTTTACTGGAAACAGGCATTTAAGGCAGAAATACACTTGTATCACATATTCGGTTTCATCATTCATGCAGATAGGATTATCTACAGTCACTGACATTTGAAGAGCCACATCTGGGCGACTTACACAGCACCAGTTAAAAAACTGACCAAAATCAGGAAGTTCACTCTGACAATGGGGCTCAGAGGGGACAATAAATTCACATTTAGCCAGAGGACCCCAGGCTTCTAGGAGGATAAAATATGGTTCAGTCAGGGCTGGTAGCTGACAGAAGATGGAGAACACAATTTTCCCATGCTTGCATGAAATACGGTGCATCCAGGAGTAAACATTTATTAAACACTTCCCCTTGCCTGAACCTAGGAAGCATCATACCTAAAGGGATTTTGAGCCAACGTTCATCCCAGTTCCTCCTTGATGGACTGGAAGGGTGAGGGCTGTTTGGAGGATGGAGAGGGAGTGTTGAAAGATGCACTGGGCAGGGTGGGAGGAAAGCACTCAAGAGCATGCTTAAAATAGTCCCACAAACACCATCCAGCCTCTCTCAAGGATTAGAAAGCCCAGGGGCTCAAAACCACCAACACTACAGCAGCATAGGAACATGACCTTCAGCAGAGCTGCTGCTGCCATCCTGGAAAACAGGGTGTGTGCAGGCGGTGGGAATGGGACACTACAGGCTGGCACTTTCAGTAGGGCACTGACAAAAGTTTTAGTCAACTCTACACTGGTAACATGCAAAAATGCTTTGGCAACTGTCCTGCTCTACCCTACCTTGACCTCCTCCTCAGTACTATGTGTAAGGGGATTTTAAAAGTCTAAATGACTACGGCTTAGAAATGTACTTCCTATCAGAGAGAGAGGCATTTAAAAAAAATCAACTTTACAAACTTGCTGAATCTTAAAGTTCTGTGAGATGTTTTCAGAGAACAGCCCCAACAAGTCCTTTGAACGTTTTAATAGTTCAAGGTCTGAGCCCTCCTCACACAAACCATGTGGGACAACATGAAGGGAGTGCAGCTTTCCCAACAGCCGAGAGACAACATCGAATTTTATTTGACCAGGTTAAATGGTTATGGGTAATACAGCCACACTATCTGTATGTCAGGGAGGGCTTGAGGTTTTATTATTATTTTTAAAAGAAAAATCAGGTGATAGACTGGAAAACAGATTTAGGTTAGTCTTGCACCTTACTGTATTTTTGTACAATTTACTTTTAGATTATTCCTTAGACAGAGCGAGAAATAAAAAGGCAATTGTTTTACCATGTCCTCCCATCATTCTAATGAGATGCATCATTATATGCATCATGAGATTGGAGTTACTGAATAAGTTCAAAACTCCCCAGGTTACATTCTTCTTCATCTTCAGCCTTGCCTTTCATGTGAGCTTAACTCTTATTAAAAGGACCAGGGCTGTCCTCAGGCATACCCTGTCTTTAAAGATGAATGCCCAACCACATTTTATGGAAAAGACCTCTCAGTCTGTACCTTTGCCAAACTGCATAGCAGGTTTAAACAATTATGCAAGACAGTAGATTTTGATTCCAGGCTCCTCTTACTCAGTCTCAAGTTCTAAAAATAATATTTTTCTTTCTGCTAGGGCACTTCCAAACAGTGATGATCCAAAGGCATTAAAGAAAAAGAAAGTTACAACTTAAAGAGCGTGACACAGATTATGAATAAAGAAACCCTTCCCATATGGGAAAGTTTTAAAAATTTGACATTTCTTTTCAATATGTGTTAATCAGAAAGACAGTAGTGAATTCTCACTGCTTCAGACAGAAAAGAATCAAACCTCTTGGGACACATTACACAAAAGAGCAATTGCAAAGAAGGGAGAACAATTCTGTAGTTTCTTTTAAAACCAAACTCCTAACAGTGTTTTCTTAAATGGCTGGGAAAGTCAGCAGTTTGGAACCAGCCACATGTTACTTATCAATGCTTCAAATGCAGGGTGAGTAAGAAAGGCCATGCCTGGTTCCTTTTGCAATTGGGAAAAATCTCTTTTGAAGTCTTTCTGAGAGACTGACGGGGGAGAAAGTGTCAGGAAAAGGATTTGACAGGTTCTGCACAGTGAGGGGCAAAAAAACATCAAGAGCCAAATCTCTTGTCTAAAATGAGCAAAGAGATAGAAACCTCTCCTTCAGCACTGGAGACGCCAGATAAAATGTCTGAGAGTCCCTTGTATCTTTTTTCCAGCCACACATTCATTCCTTTTTATGCTTTTTGCCAGCTTCTCATCTTACCAGGAGCCTACAGGAGAAGCCAGTCCAGCACTGCAGGGAATGCAGCCACACTGGGGCTCCATGTCTAGCAGTCTCTCGAGATCCCAGGAAAACATCTCGTATTTTAAATACCCCAAGCATCACAGAAGATCTCAATCTAAAGGTGGAAGCAATGATCCGAGTGATCTTAAAGCAAAAGTGAAAGGACCAAGAAATTACCCAGTTTCTTGAAATGAAAGGCATTATTGATGAACATGTCAGTGAAAACACTGATGGCTTTGCTCTTGCACAGGATTTCTCTCCCGTATTTTCAATTCTGTCCAAATGACAGACATGAGTAGTTTTGTATCACCTGCAATGTGAGCATAACTACCCACCAGCAGGTCAAGAACTGAACACATTTTATTTTTACCAGGACTGTAAGTTGCTCTTTCTTTTCAATTCTCACACGCTTCAAACAAAAAGAAAACACCCATTATTTTTTCCCTCAACCACACAGACAAATGCTCGATGTCTCTAAAAGTTGTATTAATCGTAGAAATTTGAGAAATTAATTCCATATAAACTGTACTCTCATCTGTAACAAACTGCTTTTGCGTGTGTGGCACGAGCAACCCACACAGCTACAAACAATGCAAACTTAGCATTAACTGGACAGAAAGTGCCAGAGTTCACGACATCATTACTCACAAGTAACAGGTTGATGCACTCTTAGTGGAAGAAGGCAGCTCAGCATCTCTTAATTTGAAGTGCACAGAAGCAAAAAATCAGCTTTTATTAATAAAAGCCATTGTCTTTCCATTTTGATGAAGTGATAATACTTTGACTTCTTCCTTGCTTCAGCCTCATAGTGTTCCATTCGCAAGGTACGTGTAGCATTTCACAGGTAATACTTCACAGCAAAGAAAGGAGAAAAACTTTCTCCAGCTAAGAAAAATCCCCCAAAAGAGCCCTATCCAAATACAAGGATTATTTTAATATAGTCTTTTTAGTTACATAACAGACATGAAAACGCAAGTTATAACACTGTCTTATTTTAATAAAGAGCTGGGGAGCTACAGAAAAGAGTAGTAGACAAAAAAATGCTTCAGATAAGAAATTAGGTGCTCAATCCCTGAAAGACTCCACTGTAAGAATGTTTGCTGCCTATTATTATAAAAATAAAGACCACGGCACGATGTATGTTATCTATACCACAGATACACTTGTAAGACATTAACAGAAGCGTCCGAAAAATTTATTAAAAGAATCCCCAGTTCCAACCTGTAAAATACAGACTGCTGCCCAGGTTCTGCCATCTTCATACCACTCCTTTTGCATCTTTGGGAACTGTACACGCAGCAGTTAACTGCTGCTAGCAAAGCCTGCTAACTGCTGCGAAGAGTGTCAAAGCTGCAAGCACCACATTCACTCGTCTTTGATGACATTTATCATCAGCTGGTGCCTGTACCCCACTGTACAAAGAGGGAATATCCACCTCACTGGGGCCAGAACTTGCAGGACATCTCGGTATCCTTATGTCTGTGCAGTTCTATTACATATTTAGGGCAAATATTACGCAGCTTTGCTCACGCTCTTGCACACATGCCAAAGCTTCATCCCACAAAAATATTCTGCACAACACTAACGAGATTATTCTGATGGGGTTTTTTGCCTGTGGTTTTTAATAAAACCACTTTAAAAGTGACAGTTCACTGATTCAGTTCCCTCTTCCCCTTTAATATCATTACACTAGAACACAGCAAGAACACAGCAAGAATTCAGGCAGTAAAATGTTTTAGGTACCTTGAGTTTTTCCACAGCTCTCCTCCTCTCTAGCAATATAGTTGACCTGTAAAACAGAAAAAAGACATGACTGGCTCTGGGTAGGTTTCTCAACATTACTGGAATATACTGTACACTTAAAGCATCAGCACATTTAGCTTCTTCAACTCTTTTTCAGAATTTTTCATTTAATTACGTTTTATTTTGTTATCATATAATGCATTCTTCACATACAAAAAATCTCAAAGTCTCATCTAAGAGTGCCAGTTGTGAATCTCAACATTGACCAGGTTACAAAACAGAAAATCCAGGCTACCTGCTACATTTTTAAAGGAGAGCATAACAGCCACAATCCGTAACTCCTCTTCTAGCCCTGAGGAAGCTGAACTCCAGAGCAGCCGCTGTGCTGCAGAGCCAGGACAGGAACACAACACCTCCCTTCGAAAACCGACAACTGCTGGTGCTCAGAGTTCGTACGGAAACAACCGCCCTGCTCTGACCCTTTCCCACCACCGAGCAGTAATGGGTTTTCCTCTTGCATTCATCTTCCAGCATGAAAGTAAACTGAGTAAATAAAATAGCAATCGCTTACTTCTGTCATCTTTTGTCTGCACAGGCTTTGAGCACAAGTTATCTTCAGTCAAACCTGACAAATTATTTCCACCACCTTCCTTTTTCCCTCAGCCCCTCCACCAAGAAAAAACAGCTCTTTCCTGGGGGACAGGGGCCAGACTCCTTCATTTCATACATGCATACAAAACATATGCTACATTTTCTTTTTTAAGATCTATACATTGCAAATTAGACATTTTATGCATCGTGAAAACACTGAGCTCAGCCTACCATCAGGCAAGGCTGGTACTTCTCATGAACTTGTTACCCCATCTTAATTCATCAGGTTGTAACAGACTCTTTCAACCATTCTCAGCTTTTCCTTTTTACTCTTTCATGACTTCACTGCAGTATCCTCAAGCATTATATATCACACTACAAATACTTCACCAGTTTCAACACTTCAGCAGGCTGGTTATCTCATTTCCCACCATCATTAAAAACTGGATTATTCAACGTGCTCTATGAATTTCAGGAGTAAAGAACTGACTTCTGAAAAAAACTGTGTGCACAAAAATAATGCGAGTAAAATTACACAAAATTACTGGAAGACACCATCATCACAAGATACTCTGAAGCAAAAAACAAACTTCTAAGAGAAGTCAAAATAAGATGTTACTGCATCTTGTTATTGCTCAAATTGTCTACTTTCCCTGAATTATTTACTTTATATAAAGTCAATTCCTTGCTCAGCAAGTCTGCATTTAGGAATGAACAATGTACTTATACAGAGTATTACAGGTGTAATACAGGTAAACAGCCACAAGACTATTTCATCCACTTTTAGACCTGACAGGAATACAGATTTTGGGGAGATTTAGGGGACAGAATTCTCTACCTAGGTGGTCTACATGGGGCTTGGGCATATTTGCTCATTTTGCTGTCCTGCCAATTGCTCCCTGGCAGAGCACACAAAGCAATGGCTTTGTGGGAAAGTGGGAAAGAGGAAGAAATGCATTGGCATCAAAATGCCATGCTAGAGCGTGAGTACTCCACAGCATCAGGAATTTAAACACTCTAACGTGACTGTTTATTCTTGGCATGAGTACAGTTTATTTTTCATCTACTTCACACTGTTAGAGATAAGGGGAAGCTATTTTTACGCAAGCTCCTGATATGTTATTTTAAGCGTAGCCGTCACAGGCAAGAAGAGACTCTCTTCCAGGCTAGCAGCTACTGTTTCCAGAAGGCATTGGCAGACCACTCTCAGACATGACAACTTAATAGTCTCTCCAATTTTGCCAGCTTCAGGTCTAATAGCACTGGTTTGCAGAATGCAGAGGTGCCCATATCTGATGGTGTTTGACACCACTTCAGTCTGCACTGCTCCCTCCCAGGAGGGCCAGCGTAGCCCCAGGACAGCAACGGGCAGCTTGCTCAGCTGTGTCCCCACCTCTGGGCACGGCAGAGGTTGGAGATCCTACAGCTCTCAGAAGAAGGACACAGTCTGGGAGAAAGCCAGAAGCTGTGACACTCCAAACATCATATGCTTTTGAGCAAATGTTTTCCTGTCCTTTGTCACAAGCTCTTTGTTGCAATCCCTTTCTTCTTCACATCCCTTCTCCCTATTACCACTCAATGCACTTTCACAAGTTCTTCATCCCTCTCCAATTCAAATTTCTCATTATTAAAACACCAACAAAAAATACTTGACAATTATGAAACTACTCTGCCATTTAGTGCCATGACTTAATCCCCTCTGCTTAATCCACTGGGGTCTTTCATCCCATTCTACCCACCCCTGGAGGATAAGCAAGAAACTTTGACATAGGCACTGGTCAGGAAATGTCTTCACTGCACTTTGCATTGTTTTAAGCCACATTCTCAGCTCTTGTTCATCAGTTAAATGCCTCTATGCCCAAAACAAAATTATATAATCAGTAACAAAGGATGCAGATCATATCAAGAATGGGAAAAAAGAAAATCTGGAAAGGAGTAACAGTCACACATTAAAAAGAACAAACTCAGAGTCAGCTCTCAGATCAGGGAAAATAATAACCATATACATTCTTGGATGAATAAATTAGGGAGAGAGATGGATTTTAACTCAAGAGATGACAGCAGTAAGACAGATATTGAATATGAACAGCTTCGAAAAAATTTGCAATACGTCTGAATAACTGCATATGTCAGAAATCAGACATACGACACAAATCCTAACAGGATATTGAAAATGCAAGTACAAATTAAATGCTAAATGAGGGCTTCAGCCTGTAGGACAAAAGAATTTGTGTGTCAGAAATACCATTTATCTTCTTGAGAACTGAAGTGCAAAAGCCACTTGGTTACTTGAGAGCTACCTCTCCCTCTCTCAGAGAAGTGACATTCTAGAGCTGCATCCAGAAACTATGAGTAATCACAATGATGGGTAGTCCAGGAACTGATGGGATATCCCAAAGAAACATGCCTTGGAATGAAATTATAATCTTCCTCAGCTACTCATATTATAATGGCTGATCAGGGTGCATTAGGAAAATACACTTCTGGTTTGAATCCAAACCTTGAGTATAAAAGCAAAGCTCTAGTAAGTATTTAAGAGAATTTTGAGTTCCAAACTGAAGAGCTGGCAACTAAGTTTTTTTTTTTTTTTTTTTTAACAAACAAAACCATCAAAAGGTTGTGCAACTCTAAGAGCCCTTAAGGAAACAATAGGGAATTTTTCATAACATGGTATTTCCTTATACTGCTGACCACAGGAATGCAAACAGTTCCACCAAACAGAGATTTCTTCATTGGAAACAACTGACAATCTAACCATGTTTCCATCTTTTCCATTCTCAGCACTCAGCATACAAAACAGATGACATAATAGAATACAGAACTGTCATACCAGGGCCACAAGACATCTTCACTATTAATCAGCACCTGAGAAACTTAACAAAAACATATTTCCTAGGGGTTAGAGAGAGAACTTCTGTCCAATTATTTACCATCTTTGACTAAACAAAACTGCGATTTCCTACTTATTTGTTGAATTTCCCCTAAATACTGTTAGCATCCCTGTCAACCAGAAACAGACCCCCACCCCCAACCATAACTCAGCATATCAGTAACAAGGCTCACTCCCACAGCATTCCCTGACAGTAAGGCAAGTGAGGCTAGTGAGGCACAAAAACACGGGCTGGTACTCAACTGAGTTAGTCAAAGGAAAAGCAATGCTCCCCTTTGTACCTTATAGAATATCCCGTGTAAATCTAATGGATAGATTTCCTCACCACCTTCTCCATTTAGGATTATTGGAGCATTGCCAACTGACACCATGAATCTCTCCAAAGGAAGCTGGAAATGTTCGTGTATCTGTACAGCAATGGCCCTCAGAACTCACAGTCTACCAGAACCTGGAGACCAAGTATCAAAGACGCCTCAAGGGAAAGGCAAGACAGGACTTACAAAGGGACTTCATTTTCCTGACAGATAATTAACAAGTCACTATCATGGAGAAAGCAATTTACACTACGTGCTGAACTTCATGCTGTGAAGAGAGAAATAGAGGATAAATGAACATAAGCAACTGTAAAAACAGAGTGTTGTCAGAAGTCAGGAAGACACCAGGAGTGGGAAAAGGTGCTACATCAGCACCCTGACCAATATCTGTCATTGCAAATTTGCAACTCAATTAAGACAAGATTTTAATCAGAGCTACAACTGCACTTAATTCTTTCCATCCAAGCTGAAGGAAAGCAAGAGGAACAAGTCATAAAAGCAGAACAAAACTGGAATGTGCTACAAAGAGACCAAATTGTTTTCAAAAGGAAAAACCAAAACAAACAAAGCCAATGAAAGACAAAGCTTTATGGAGTTAGTTTGCCAAACAAGTCGAGAATTTTGGATGGTAGAAAAGACAGACAAATGTCTTAACTTCAGATAGAGACATAAAAAGACTTTGCTTGTGTGGAAGTGTTTACAATCCATGGCAGGGAGATTATTACTCTTGTAGTCAAGGAAACCGCTCTTACAAGATTTCAAATTTTGGAATTCCCCTTTCAAGAGGGAATGTGGAAAAATCCTCCATGCTCTTCTAAAAGGAGAACGGAATACAGCTCCAGTGTCCCATGTGTGGACAAACAGGGCCACAAAGCTTTGACAACAAACTGGTTCCAGTGGCTCTGCAGAGGAAGAGGTCACCATCATAAATGAAACGTCTGTACTGTACTTTAATATTCTGAGATCATCAATGATAAAACAGCCATTACATCCCATAATATTTTCACATACAAAACCATTTACCAGGAGTTACCAAACCGGAAGCTAAAAATTTCAAGCTAGGCTTTATTTAAATTATTGCATTTCTTGATCTTTTCTTTCAAAGAGATGCCCACTGAACTCTCAAAAGCTGACCTTGCGTCACAGCACACTGTTGGTCTTGGAGAACTCAACTTTTCTGAAGTTACAGACACAAGAAACCTCCCCTCCTTTGCAGATGATTCTGAAACTCTAAACATAAATTACACAAGGAAATAGCTTGGTTTAATTATAATAGTAGAGCAAAAGTTATTTTTCCAGTTATTATCTTGACTAGATACCAAAACCCTACTTCAGCTGAGATGCCAAAGTATGTTGAGATTTAGAACATTACTCAAAAACTATCCTTTATTTTAACTGCTGTCAACATCCCAAGAAAAAAATATGCACCAAAAACTTTTCAATTTAATCTCCCTGGTGATGCTAGAGAAGTACCCAAACTCTGCAGACTGTAAAGCAAGGCAGTGGTTACAGCACACCACGACTGCAATAATTAGAACACAGTAACACCAAGCGATGCAAGAAACTATTTGCTGGTTTTCATTAAAATGCATGGTTCACTTTTAATTCTTCCTACAGTCACTGCACCAAGATGCATGTTCAGAATGGCAAGAAACTACTGGGCAAAATTTATGTAACATTCATACTCAAGTTGAATTAGCATTAAAACCAGTAGAAGCTTTGCTGCTGATAAGGAAGCAGAGACTGACTTTAGAAAAATATTATGAATCAAAGCTATCGAAGAGTAACTGAAAAGCTTTAATTATGACTTCTGGCTGAAATTAATACATATGAAAATGAAGGTGTTAATTCACACTGACCTTATGGGTTATAGTTTATAACAATAATGGCTGTTTCATTTTACCTTTGTCATCTGATAAACCCCACTAACAAAGGCCCAATGCTCAACAATTCAGTGTTGTAAAGAATAGAGTTGCTGTCCGGTATCTATCTTAATGACTGCTTCTCAGCAAAAATAAAATTAGTTTCAGGTGGGCTATTTTAAGAACTGCATTATTACATTTTCACATAAATACAGTCTAAGCAATGGGAAAGAGCACTGTCAGAAATCATCTGAATGGCCTTATCTGACTGCTGTTTTGCAACAGACCTTCTGACTGGCCTCAGGGAAGTAGTTTCTGCATTATATACTTCTGCTCCCCTTGCTCCCTTCAAGTGAGGTGAGGTCCCTGCTGAGACTTGCATGAGAGAAGGTGTGTGTTAATGTACCTCACCTCTTTCAGTAACAGGTACTTCAGACAAAACACAAGTGCTAAGTGCAGCTTCAAAAAAGCCTGTCAAGAGGAGGCACACAGTGTCCTTTAGCCTTCATTAAAAAAAATGAAAAAGTAGAGGTTAAAGCTTCACCAAATCCGTTTAAGCAAAATAATTTTCAAGTTATGTCCAAGGTTTGGGCAATTGGGAAGAAAAAGACACCTAGCATTTTTCAGCTGCTATTTAATGCCCCTGAATCTTTTTCCCCTCTTTTGCTTTTTTTTTGGTCTCACTCCACATATATCGTTGCATTCAGACTTCTCAGATTTTAAATCTCTCCTGAAAGAAAAAACATCTTACATTCCTTTTTAAAAAGAAAATGAAATGTGAAGGCCCGGCACGACTCCTTTCTCACCTTTTGTTAACACAGGTTTCCTGCTTTCTTCTTGTCCCTTAGACAAAATCTCTCATTTTCTACCAATCTTGCAGTGTCAACTGAAAGTCATTAGCTTTTACTGCAGTCTCATTACTGTCCTCTAACCTCACCTACTAATGTGTCACGGTCATTTTCAGAGTTGCTCTCGGTTTCTCACCAGAAACCATCCGCTCCAATCACTCCCACCTTGCAGTTTGCAGGATCCCACTCCTAGCAACACATATGCCTTCCAAAACACCAAGACTGCTAATGGTTGTAAGAAATCCTACCCTCCACCCATTGCAAGTCCCCCCCTTTCATGCTACTTCTGCATTCTGTTTTCAGCACCATCAGCCCACTCCTCCTCTTCCACTGCCATATGAACTCCGGGCATGAGAACTGCCCAGACACACTGTGCTGGCCAACCACCTCAAGTGCACAATTGGAAGCAGCTTCTTGGTGCTGTACACAGACCATCCACCTCCTACTCTGCCCAAGAGACCCAACACAGCATCAAAGCTTCAAGAAAGGAATGGGCACCTCAGAGAGCAAGACTTCTGCTCCCTTGGGCTCCATCTCCAACACCAGGAAACAAGACCGACTTCCCAACTCACTCACATACGTGCATTTGAGACTCCATTCTCATTAGATTAGGATGTAAAACATACATTTAAACATTCACAGTTATAACACTGGTATAACAGTGGTCTGCCTAAGGATACAAAGCAAGGCAAGATTTATAGGGACTCCTGCCATACATTTTTTCCTATAAAGTAAAAATAAGACCTAGCACGTTCTCACACAATGTTTAATTTCTCAGCAATTTTTTTTTGCAAGCTGCCTTTGTCACTTCAGTCCTAAAAAGCGTCCATTCAGGATGTTTTTATTAAGAAGTGGCTCTTGCTAAATTGATGCTTCAACCACCTGAGCAGCCACTGATTCCTTTCTAATCTCACCTTTTCCTTTAATGCTATGTTGGTTTTATTTGCAAGCCATCAAATCCACAGCACCTCTTCACCTGCACTCACACAGTTTTGTCTTTCAGCTCTGAAGCTGCAGTGTTCCTCTCATTCTACTGCAGCAACATTACTTCTAGGCACTTCCAGCAAGGTTACTGGCACTCTGCAGCTCTTCCTGAGACCGTCAAAACTTGCCTCATACTGTGCCTGCAAACAGGAAGAGAATAGTGGAAATAAAAGTGAAGAGGCTGAAGTTTGAAGGGGCTGGAGAGGATTTTCCCCACGCTTCCAATGGTGATTAGTGGGGCAATTAGCTCAGTTGCATCAAGACAGGACAAAACCACCCACGAGGAATCTTTGCCTGACAACAGATGATCAGAAGATGTTTCACAACATAAACTTCAAATGTATATTATTTTCTTCCAGTATTAACTTATGGATAAAGCCATAGCTGGATTCATGACACCAAATTATTGCTGCAAAGCTATAATGTTCAGTGTACATAGAGATCTTGAAATACTTTTCCTCATCTCCAAAATACCAAGCCCCTTATTTATTAGAACAAGCTGTATTTGGAAGTTGAGATTATGATTTGTTTACAAACCGACCAACTCCACTGGTGAAAGAAAAATACATTTTCATAAGTATTCATCCTACTTTATTATGACATTATAAACAGAAACATTGCCTCTTTATATTCTTTTATTTAATCATGCTCATGAAATGGTCAAACCAGCCCCCAAACCTGACAAAGAATAGAAACCAACTATGTTTTTTTTTTAAAAAAACCCCTCTGTATCTCAGTTGTTCACTTTTGACTTCTGCAAAGCTTAATTCAGCCAACCTCCACCCTAACCCCTGGGAGCATCTTGTACTTTCCAGCCATCTGGACTGTATTTACATTACTGAGAAGAAAGTCAAACTTGCTCATGAACAAAGAAAATCTCCTTGCTATCTTTCTGTCTTGTCTCCATAGTTATTTTCTGAGTTCTAATTTTTTCAAAAAAATTGCTGTTCTCGCTGGGGACCTCACTCAGTCTCCCTCATGAGCTCTACTGATGTCATACAACTTCTTCGCTTATCATTTCCTAGTGCTGTCTGTAAAAAAATTAGAAAATAGAAATTACTATTTTTCCCCTGAGTTTTCACCCTCCCTTGACAAACGCCCTTACGAACAGCGTGAAAGTTCATGTATGATGGATTAGGACAGAGGTACCAAATCAGTACCAAAGTGTTTATTTAGACAGTAAAAGTGACAGCTTCGCAAATAAAAGGAACTACTGCCAAACTAAGAGCAGAGACAAATTTTAAAAGGAACATAGACAAACATTTACTTTTGAACTTGTATCCATTTTAATGGTATCCCTCCCCCTGGCAGCAACTGCTGCATCTTGGCTCCTCCAGAACAGAGGAGCACGCAATGCGTTTTAATTATGTTTTCATCAATAGATCTGTGCTGCAACCCCTCTCCCAACACTGCTGATCCAGTGTGCTGAGGAAATTTGAAGGAAAAGCACAAACTGCAGAAGACAGGAAACTACCTCAAACTGGTTTTACTTTCAACCACATGTCCTTAAGCCCCACCTATTTTTTATTTTATCTGAGCTGCAGGATAAGTCTGCCTTTTAGTATTTTATAACCCTATTTTTCAGGGCACGCTATCTCTTTCGATCAAAGGTAGTCAACTATAGCTTATCATTAAAAGCTATTTTGCAGATTTACTCTGCTCCACTTGACATACACCAGAAATCTGCATCAAGTTTAAATGAAAGCCAGATTGGTGCCTTTGTTACAGGGAAAATTAATGAAAGCAATGAGCAATGCTTGACATTCAGCTAACTTTAACTAGGAATTGAAGAGACCCAATGCTTTGCAATGCTTGACCCAAACATCTGACTAATTTCAAATATTAATTCAGTTTAATGAGCTAATTTAATACCTAGATAAGGGAAAAATGTCAATTTTTAATATTTTAATTTAATTTTATATATATTTTTTATAGTAGAACTATAGTGCAACATAAATTAGAAAACACTAGGAAGAAAAATACCTTTCTAGAGGGGTGTTTGCTTAAAGAGAACTACCTACTGTTGTTTATTTTCAAGCTGAGCCTCTGAATTTAATTCAACAAAGTGACCCTTCAGAGGCATAATGACTTTTATTATCACGTCAAGTATCTTTTTGCCTCTTCAGCAGCTCTTCTGGAATACCAAGGAGTAGAAGTTCAATTACAGATGTATGGGAGGCTGCATACCACAACCACAGTAAATTTATTAGAGCAGGAAATACACAGTAGAGAGGTAACGATGAATTAAAAATGTAATGAGTATGCCCACATGAAAAAATAACTACTGAAATAACTCACCCAAACACTACCACATTCTGCTTGCTTTCTTTTACAGTTGCCAGTTTCTAGAATGATTCAACACTGTCCCTTCCCAGTTCCTTCCTCCTCATCCCCAAAACTCACAAAAGACCAGCAGTACGAATAAACGGGGTTTGTCATTAAAAGTAGCTGAAGTGTTGTGAAGATGCAACGTATCTCTGCTTTAGGGAAGCACAGCCAAATTACTTATCAGAAACAAAACCCCAGGATATCTGTTATCAGTTGAACAACACCTCTACTAAAAAGGACTTCCCCCCTTCAAGTGGTTTCAAGCTGTTTGAATTTTCCCCAAAATTTGCAATGGTTTTTTTTGTTGACGTGAAGACATGGACAATAAACAATTAGGCAACCTTGAACTTCCTTTTCTTGAGACACAAGCCGAACGCTTCACGCAAGCTACTAAAAATAAGTTTTACTTCCAGCAGTGACAACTCCTCACAGCTTAATCAAAGGAATAGCAATCACAGCCTAATGGGCCCTGTTCTCTAGAGCATCCAAGTTGAAAAATTATCAGTAGGAGAATATTTGCTGCAAAGAAGGCAAGAATCTGCAAAGAAGTGAGGATTAATATATTTGCACTTAGTCTGCCTCAATTTGATTTTACATGTTTCTAACAGAGAGAACAAGAAGTGACTTGATGCTCAGTCTGCAGCTTCGGTATGAAATTAGTTTCTACGGAAACAGGGCAGAATCCAAGGGACAAAATTTCTGTGTTTGTGCTGCTTCTGTAGCAAACACAGCATCAGCTGCCGAAGGGACACGAAGCAAAATTCCTCCAAACCGATTAAGGGATTGGATCTTTAGCAGCCTGAACCAGCAATTTAACTGGCAGCCTTACTGGGGAGGCACATGCATCTGTTTGAGCAGGGACAGCACAGAGGTGTAAGCAGGATGCACACGAGCTCACCGCCACTGCCAGCCTACTCCTCTCAA
The DNA here is from genome assembly GCA_013398855.1 of Mohoua ochrocephala. NCBI lineage: Eukaryota > Metazoa > Chordata > Aves > Passeriformes > Acanthizidae > Mohoua > Mohoua ochrocephala. The sequence goes on along the minus strand of VZTA01025354.1, from coordinate 202,734 downwards.
CTGCAGTGCAGGAAGAGACACTAAAAATAATACAGCTGGCACTTAATAGCGTCTGCTCCTTCATGCGTGCAGAGGCTCTGCTGTGACTTTTAGAAAATCTGACTGCCCACATCTCGTGGTTCCTCTTTCAGAGGGAAAACAAATCTTCAACTAGTGAGGCAGAAAACTTTTCTGTCTAAGAACTCAAAGTGGGTCAGGTAAAAGGTGTTGATTTTCAAGAAGGGTTTCCACACCACGAATGCCAGGCAGGTTTCCCTGCAGCGATGAGCACTGGACTTTGGAGAGCATCCCTCCAAGCCCGACGGCACGGGGCTGTTTCGGATGCTCTCCCCAGCTGGTGCTGGACCCTACGTGCAGGGATTGCACTCAGGATGCAGACAGGCCCAAAGGGCAGCTACACCAGGGAGCTCCAGATGATGAGATCCTCCAGGCTAAAATAATCAGAATTCCTTGGAGAATTTAAAACTTCAGAAGTATGCGGTGCACTTCCTAAACTTTGAAATGAAACATTCCTCCTATCAACCAGCCACATAACCTACTGCTTAGCAACAGAGGTTGCACACGTGTACCTGTCTGCAAGAGGGAAAATGATTCTTATTATCCATCCTTCTCGCAACACAGCAACACAATTTCTCTTTGAGTATACACGGGGTTTGTTGTTTGTTTTTTTAAATTATCTTAAATTTACATTTCAATATAAATACAGGTCTCCTCTACATTCAATGAAAACTAGATCATGAATTGAAAATGAAACGTTTCTAAAGCAGTTTCAATACAGGTGTTTGAGTGAGGCTAATTTCAACCTGAGAGGGAACTCTCCTTGGGTTGCTGGGTTGGTTTGGGCAGTGACAATTTCCTTTCAAAAGAAAAACATTGATGTGCCTCAAAACCTCAGTGTTAAGGCTACTTCTGAAACTGCTTGCATGAAGGCCAGCAGGCCAGAGGTGACAGCCCAGCCGTGACAGCCCAGCCCTGAAATCCCCATTACATTGCCAGGGGCTGGGGTATTATTTCCACTGTGCTATTCCACTGCAGAACGCACATCAATACTCATCTCTATCTATAAATCAATGGAACCTATTTTAGGCACAAAAGCTTCAAAATAAATCCTTCTGACCAGCCTCTCAAATTAATTATGCAAATGCTGTATCAAAGAGCACAGATCATTTTTATTTCAAATTTTTAAAATCTGCATAGATACTCTGAAAGGAAAAGAGAGTAAACGCCTAATTATACACATTGAATACTCCAGATAATGGCCTGTCATATGCATCATTCTGAATGCAAATCAGAACAATGGTTTTAGCTGTAAACACAATGTGGAAACATCAAATAACTTTGATCTCATCTTTGCCAAGAACGCACTTCTTTAAGATTACCTTCTGTATTAAATGGGAGATAGATAGATATATATATATATATATATATATAATATAATAAAGCATTTTTTCGCTGTTCAATCTCAAAGCCTTTCCTTACAAAACATACTCTATGAGATATTCCAAGAGAGATTAATTGTATTTCTCCAGACAGAAGGAAGCTGCCTCTTACTGCGCTGCTAGAAACACTGAAAGCAATAATACTTTGTTTAGTGCTTTACTTTCATTCAAGGAAAGTGTGATTGGCTTTGTATCCAAGATGTCCATAAAGTGAGGCTGTACTCAAAAGCTGAGGAGCACTTAAGAGAGAGGAAGATAGGCATACTCAGAGCAAGCAGCTAACCTCCTCATGCCTGCTGTGGAAATGAGTCCCAGCATGCACTCCAGGAGTGTTTAGGAGGTAGGATTTTCTTCATCTCGGCCTGCCTCTTCCTAATACAGCAAGCAAACCATGCAGAAATCAAGTGGCCTACCAAAGGAAGGGCTAAAACGGAATAGATGAGAATGCCCAGGTTAGACATGCCAGGGAGGCAGTGGAAACCACTGCTGTCCTCTTTGTCTGGCACTGAGAAATTCCTTGTACCACTGCCCATGCTAGTAAGACAAGTTTCAGCAAGTGTAAAACCTCATTTCACGACAATGTCATTAAGGGGAGATTAGGCTTTTAATGAGACAGTTCCACAACTTAAGAAATTGAGGCTGGAAATTAAAAATAAAGAATTTCAGTGGCAACAATGGCTAACAGTGGCTGAAAGGTGTAAGTGCAACAAGAAAGCCTATCTGCTGTATGGTGCAGCAGTCTTCACTTCCCACCCAGGCTTTGCTTTCTAACACCTTTTGCCACTTAGAGACAAAACACAAGATACTAAAATTCATGTTGAGGTTATATTAGTTTTAAGGTATGAAGAAAATCCATAAAAGTAACAATACAGGAAAATAAATGCACAGCTTTTTAAAGTCATCTCTCAGCAGCTGCATTTCTAACAAGATCCTCAGCTTAGGCTAAAGGCATTTATTGCACACACTTGCATCCCTTCAACAAAAATTACTTAAAAGAAGGGAAGGGAACATGTGCTGATCAAACATTAAATGGAGATGCAAGACTGCATGAGACACACATTGATGGCCAGCAGAACTAATCCACATCCAGGTCTAAAATAAAACAGTACTACAGAAGTGTAAGGTTCCCTCAGTATGTGCCCCTCAGCCAATTTACACAAGCCCTTCCCTATCTCTGCAACTCACTTTTTTCCGCTGCTGGAACTGCTAAACTCAAGAAACAAAACAGCCACTTTCATGTGCTACTTCTACAAGGCAGGCACATTGAGAACTTGTACATCAAATTCAGTTAGGAAAGTGAACAAAACTAGGACAGACGCCTTCAACTTGAATTTGTTGAATGTTTTAATGATTCAAGTCTAATCTTGAGGTTTTAGCTAAGCTTTTCTTTTTACTCTTTTACAGCAATATCTGCCTATCCAGACTAGGTTTCAAAATGAAAACAGGGACTTGTTCCCTACTTAAACAGAAATCCTATCCAGTGTAACATTTATTAAGACACTATTTAAAACACTGTCTGTATTCTCCCCTCTCTGTCTTCCTGGACATCCACCCATTCCTCATTTGCCTTTCCATTCAACAAACTCTTGTTACTTGGTCCATTTCTATTGGCAAAATGCACAAGTTTGTGCGTTTGTACGAAAACAACCATCACTACTTGACAAATACCTGAGGAATTGCAAGTTGCAATTATCAAAACATCTCATGAGCTTTCTCCTAAGTTTGCATCAGTCTATAGGCTTACTAGCAAAGGGCAGTCATACACACAAGTTTCCTGTTTTAATATTCCTCCTCCTCCTTTTTTAAGCAAGATTATTCTCATCCTTAGAAACAGGAAGTCATTAAGTTAAAAATGTTTATACTAACTGAAAACACACATATTGCCATGACTTCTACTCAGTGACTATTGGGTGGTCTCAATCTGAATCCACTTTCTGACCAGCAAGTGCTTCCCTTGGAGAAATTATCAAAGCATGGCTTCGGAGACCAAGGATTGGAAAGGTATAAACTATCAGCTACTATAATTACAGTTCAGGATTTAAAAAAATTTTTATAAGGCTTTAATATACCCCAACAAAACTCCCAAACATCTCTTCAGTAAGTATTTAAATAAATGTTTTTCCCGAACTATATCAGAAATTGGCTAGTGCTGTGTGTTTCTTGGGGTGAGGTCAGCAATGTGCACTAGTGCAGAGCCTTTGCTGCAGTAATTACCATGTTTATTTGTGACAGAGTGTGGCTGAAGGGGGAAACCCACAGCCCACTGGCATGCTCCACTGTAACCTTCAGAATGCTGCCTGCAACTGCCTGGGATCAGTGTCTCCAACATGCCAATGTCTGGTCACACTCTTCTTATGCATAAACTCCTCATGTTTCCTCTTGAATTTGATAAACATTAAAAAAAAACCCAACTTCATTTTAATACTGTGATAATAATACATTGATGGGTGGCCCACAAAGATTTCCCATGCACAGAACATCTGACTACAATGCTCCCCAAACAAAGAAAAATCTGTCGCTTGTGATTTGAGTTCATTGTCAAACTTACTACGCTTTGCTTTTTATGGATATAAATTACATCTCAGGAAAAATCAAACTTCAGTCCATCAGCACACATTTTCAATTGCTTTTTCAACACCACCCGTCCTTATTACAGGAAAATGTACTTCCTCCCAACCTCAATATTTTAATTATTAAATAATTGGAAGAAGTGAAGAATGCTTCTCAGAAGGGAGCTGCACAGCAGTTCCTCAGTGATCATGAGCACTTTCGGGAAACTTGAATGCTCTTCCAGCACGCCCACTTGCTTCCTGTGAACAACCAGTGTGCAGAATTATTTGGAGAGGTCTTCCAAAGTGCTGAGAACATGATTTCTGTGCATTTTGATGCTCTATGAATCACCAAGAACAGAATATGAAGCCAAGAACCAGTAAAACATGCACATGTACAAACAACAAATGAGAACTGCTAAGACTAATAATACCAAAATATATCCTGAAAATAGCAGGAAAAGGCCAACAGGAAGTTACACATTATGCCACTTCCACCTGAGACTCTTTACTTTTGTTTGGACCCACAGATCAATATGAATGTCAGGAATTAATAAAGCTAAGCAGCAGAGATCAGCTCTCCAGAGACCAGCCACATCTGCTCAGCAATGCCAAGCTGCCAGCTGGATAGAGTCCCAAAAGCCTTTAAAGGGTCATCATGCACAGCAAAAGCTTGTACTTGAGTAAAAACCTTTTAGCTTAGCAACTAAAAAGGTAATAGATATTCTGTTAATTACATTAAGTAATTAAGTCATGTTTAGCTCTGTTAATTAGGGTGCCTAATTTTAAAAGGTCTACTAGCCACAATATTTAAATTTCTGGTTTGTTTGGGTAATGCAAGAAAAATCTCTTCTAAACCACTGTCATTTTTTTTGGCTGACTCAAAAAAAGAAGTTAGGCTGTTAACAGGAAAGTTAATCAGTTGCAATGCAGAGTCAAATAAATTATTACTTGTTGAGTACTGCATATTCTAAGCAGCTTTAGTGTATGAATAATCAGTAAAAAAATCCAAAACGAAAGACACCCTGCATCTCAGTCGAGATCATCAACCACACAAGGATACTTTATCCGGGTACAAATTGTCAAAATGCTCTTTCCTTGTGCACATTCGATAGGAGCCTGTTCAGGGAAGACATAAACCCTGCAGCAGATGACACTTGCCTCCCTCCCCAGCATGCCCCTCACTGACACACAAGGCCCCGCAGGGTAGAAAAGCTCCCATCAAGCCTTTGATACAAGAAGCTGTTTCTGAAATAACTGCTGGCCTACATGGAAATGGCTCCTTCCAAGTGTCTCTAATTCAGGAGTACAGTGCCATACATGCCCAGTCAAACACAGCTTCACCTACAGCTTCTTCTACAGCTGCAGGTGGCTCAACTTCCATGTCACAAAGACATGGCTGACACCCTTCAATACTCTGGCAGGCATGTGCTGAGGGGATCTCTTGTTTAGGATTGCAACAGCTGAAACCCCACTGCAGAGCTCCCCCTGCTCTCAGGGCATCACAGCCCAATACTCTTTCTAATACAGGATATCACACCTCTGATGTGTGCAAGGTATTTCCAGTTCTTATCTTTTGGCTTGTTCCCAAGTGGAACCCAAGAGGTGAGTCCAGGCTGGACCACTACAAGCCCCACAGACAGCTTGTTTTGTTAGCAGAGAAGCCACTTTGAAGAGCACAGTTAAGATCAACCTGCTGAAATTAGTCTGAACAATTCATGTTCAGCACAGCAACTGCAGGGATGTCTATTTTACTAAAAGCAAATCACTGCTCCCAAATCTTATCCATAGCAGGGACCAGTACCAGGGGGTTACTACCAGTCCTAAAAGACATTGTGTCTGTGAAGGTTTGTCACTGCACAGTACTGTTCTTTCTGACCCCATGTTCCATCAGGAACACTTCCAGCATCACAGTGCCACTACAGGATGTGGGACACTCCCCATGAAGGCACCTGGAATTATTAGCCCCCATCCAATTAGCAAATTCAGCTACTAATTTTATATGCCTTTAAGCAGGGCTTATAAACCACACAACACAGTGCCCCAGACCAGCCATCTGGAAATGCAGATGTCATTTGCTCACCTTGGTAATCTGCTCCAAGGTTTTTCAGATGAAGATGTATTTCATCTTGTGGTGCTATATAAATAAACAAAGTATTATAAACAATCATTTTATCTGACTGGGGTTATGTCATATGGTTTGCTTTCTCTATGAAAGAAAACACGTACATAAAGTGCAACCAGATGTTGTTGGCAGAGAATCCATTTAATATGGACTCATTTCTAAAAACATGATTACAGATGTGGCCTACATCCTGAACCCAGTGTTTAAGGAAAAATTCTCTCTATGTGAATTTCACCCATTTTCTATGTTTTCTCTAAGCTTCCTAACTCACCAAAAAAAAAAAAGTTTCCTGTAACTGAAAAAGTTGCATGCCCTCCCCTTTCACAAATCCACCACAAAAATAATCCAACCACGCCCTTGTCAAAAGAAGCTGAGCATGCTGCTGAGGAAACCCTGCTTTGTAGCAGCTCACTGCTAAACCAGCTGTGAGATGGCAAGGATGCAGGTTACAACTAAGTCTAGAGTGAGCTTCTTTGCTACAAACAATACTTAGCTGGGACTACACCTGACTTGTAATTTGATTTTCAAAGTACAAAAATAGTTACTACAACTCTGCTTGCAGAACTGCAGAAATTTTAGACACTCTAAGCAATCATTTGCAGTGTTTTAAGTAAAAAAAAATTAAAATTCAACTGAAACATACCAAAGTTTTTGATCAATAATATCCTCCTTGAAATCTCTTACAAATTCAGAGAGCTCTCAGTGAGGCAATTAAATTATAAAATAAAGATTTAATTGGTGTACTATAGGATTGCTTAGGATATAAAAGGTTGTTTAATTCTGATAAAACCCTGAGCAACCAACAAAAAGAATAGAAACAATGGATAAGTTTTAAATTCAAAATCAGTAAAGTATGACTAAGAACTCCGTTCTTTCATGCTTGTTGATTTATAAAATCCTATCTAGAGGCTCAAGAAAATTAGAATGAAGCTCAAACTCTTTTCAAAACAGGAGAGAAACAGTACAGAAAGACTGACTACATCATTCCACATCTGAACCCAAGAGATTTTCACCATATTTGATATCCAAGTATTGAATTAATTAAGAACAGTCCTCTTAACAAACACACTCCTGAACTAGATCAGACAAGTTCATATTCTTATGAACAGAGAATCCAATGCTTAAGAAAAATTGTCTCTCTATACAATCATTACTCTCACTCCACATTCATGATCATATAAAGTTAAACTAATAAACCCCCCAAATGTTCAATGGTTACTGAGGCTATTGGCTTAGCAATGTATCTATTGAAGGAACGAAAATACTTGAAAAGCTAGGTTAGTTAACTACTGGTGACATCACTGAGAAGTAGCAGTTGAAAAGAAAACAACCCCTTTCCCCAAATTATCTTTTGATTAGACCTTTAAAAAATAGAACTAAATAACTCTTTCAGAGGACACCACCACTTAGGAGCACCTACATTTATTGGTAAAGCTCAGATATTTGATTAATCTAGATTATTTTTTCCAAGCAAGGTACTAAAAAGGTCATATGAAAGGATGAAAAAGTCAAAAAAATAAAAATCAAACCAGGGAAAAGTCCTACTTTCACCTAAGAAATTCTGTGCCAGCTAACGTGAATGGAGCTGCAATTTTATAATCCTCTCACGACCAGCCAATTTCTAATCAACAGGTACATAGCTACTTGCTTCTGGAGGCAGGAAGATGGGACAACTGGAATTTTACACAACCCTTTAAAATGTCCCAAGCGACCTTTAACAAGAGCTTTAAACATCTGTTTTGAGAATTATTTTCAACAGGATTAAATATATATGCACGGTTGTATAAACACTGTCTTTAGTGGGGGAATCAGATTGATTTAAAGTGCGGTCAGACCTTACGGCTCGTTCAGAGAGGAAGCTCTGGCGAGGATGGATAAACAAGCACTCCGAGCCCAGAGGTGAGCAAAGCACTTGTTTCTGCTCCACGAGGAAAAGGCTCTTTCAGTGAGAGAGGCTGCTGAAGTGTCCGAGCTCTGAAGCTCAGCTGTGCTCTCACTGGTGTTCCCAGCTGCTCTGGTTTGTGGGCGTGATGCAGGTGAGTGGCTCTGCCCACGCGCAGTCTATCTACGGGGCATCCAAAAATTACTTCCAAACTTAAACTGCTACAAACTCACTTAAAAAAGAGAGCCCTGAGAGCCCTAAGTGCACTTACCTACTATTTATAACAGGAGGCTAGCAAAGCATTTTCTTTAAACATAAAAGAAACCCCAGTTTGAGAAACCTACCTATGAACAGGGGTAGGAGAAACAAATGAGGATGTGTGTGTGTGTGTTTGTTTATTTTCTTCAAAGGGAAGACAAATAAATGGAATTGCTTGAGAACCCAAAACCTTACAGGTGGTTTCTGGACACATTAACAAACCAATGGCAAAACCTTCATCCATTTGCTAGTTGCCAACTACTTCACAGGAAGGGTTTAACTGTTGCCAAGATGGGTGAACATGAGCAGCTGTCACATCAGTATGGGATAAAATATCTTAAAAGGAGAAAAATAACATACTGCAGCACTTACATAGCTTGTGTTAAAAAGTTTGGAAAAAAAAAAATCTCACAGCCCAAGACATCTCAGAGATTAAGCCAAAATGCAGACAGAGTATTTAAATATAACAGCAATCTGAATAATGAGCTGAGAATTAACAGTGTTGTTATCTGGGTGTTATCTGCACAGAGCTGAGAGGACCCACAGATCCAGGCCCCTCATACGAAGAATCTGTGCAGGCATAATAACCTAAGTGTGCTATTCACTGCTCTGCTGGGGCACCTTAATTAGCCAGCCAAGCCCGACTTGAGTTTGCCTTGTTTTAAGGCTTCCGGCATCCTTAGAGAGCTCTCCAAAAAGCAATTCGAAGCAGGAATGTGATTAAGGGGAAAGCCTCAGCTGGCCACAAACAGTGCTGTGAATACCTCCTGCCTTTCTGCTCCCTTAAGGGCTGAGCCAAGGAAAGAGCTGTGGCTCAAGAGAAAGTCTCAGTAGCTGTGGGTCCGAGTCCTGTGCAAACTCCTGTAAGATGCTACAAGGAAATCACTGTATCTCACAACCAAGACAGTTCTACTTTCTGCTTTTATAACCACCACCCCTTGACGCTGATCTCTCAAAAACACCGAAGAGAGCACTCTAATTAGAAAGCTGCACAATTGCACACTTTTGGTCGTTTGGGCTAGTTCAGTTTACCACAAAGAACAAACAAGTGTAAGATCAGATCCTCTTACAGTAAATACTGTCACTCAGACCTCTCAGGAAACGTAATTTCACACAACTGCAATGTAAGTAAATAACTTGAAGGTAGATATCAGCTGCAACCTTTTATGTTTTTCACACCGAGTTACACAACCTTGCAACCCTCAAAACCCACAGGCTCCTGTAGATGAGTAGGATTTTACATAACATCCGTACTCGTGTTGCCTCTGGTCAGAAGTGGACATTGCAATAAATTTCTGGACAGACAAACCCTACTTTTACAAACGCTTCAATAACTTGCCTCACTTCAGGGCAAACTTTTTTCTTTCTTATGTAATGCCCCTTGCTGGAACCCAGAGAAATATTTCCAAAATTTTATCCTTGGGGCAATATGTAGTTTTACTCCCTCTGTCAGCTTGCTTGCTTGCTTGCTTTCATCAAGCAGAATCCTCCTGTACCACACATGGCATAAAGACTAAAAACCCCGTGTCCAACAAATTTGACCATAATGCACAGGGCTGATGCACTTCAAGTGCTAATCTCAAATCACATACAGCTTTTTGCTCCATGAGGAATCCAGTTTTCATCTTCCAAAGTGCTACATGATAGGCCACTGTAAGGGCTTTCATTTTTATCAGAGTGCCTTCTAAGCCACTAAAGGTAGGAAAGATGCAGAAATAGAAGTTATGCCACTGAACCTTAATAAGAGAAAGAGCATTAGGAAAGCTTCCCCTAGATTTCTATGAATAAAGAATCGGATAAGGTATATTGAAGAGCACATGCAGAAATAGATGGGAAGAGGAGTTTTGTGTACTGGGTATGATTCAACCATTGCACCCAATTTCACCAATGCACACAGACACAGAAGTTATTGAGAATACAAGAATAAGGAAATGATTGAGAATTGAAGATAAGGAAAAATATCCCAAACCATTCCAAAATAATTAAAAGGACATTTAAACAACAGCTACAGTTTCGGCTTTAGTTTTACTGCAGTATCTAGTAGTTCATAAACGTCAAAACTAATACTATGTTTTTTCCTCCTCCTCTCTCCTTGAGAAATATCTGCAGAAAACTGCAGTAGTGCACACTCTCTACCCTGAAAGACCAATGTTCTGGCATAGCAGAGACAGTGAAAAACAGATTCAGCATCATTCCCCTTCTGGCAGGGCTCAACACGAGAAAGAGAGAAAGCTACCGGCATACCCTGCGTTCTCGCTTCACGCTGTATTTCTGGCTGAGAGGCACAGTCATTTATTTACACAATCTCACAGCAAATTTGCTTGCATCCTGAAGTGCATTCTGATTATTTTATCCCTATTTTAGCACATTACAGTTAATAACATTTTATAACTGTAGTAAAACGCAAAATATACCAGTAACAGCTAAGAGAATTGCAGCAAGTGAGTGGCGACAGAAATGAAGGTCAGGTACTCACTCTGCCAGAAAACAGCTCAATGCTTGGAATCACTGTTTCAGAAACCCCAGGCACAGCCAGGTCTGTTACACTGGCTTTAATGATAGTCCTTTCATGAATCTGGATGTCTCCTGCTGGATTTACTGCTCTAATGGCATTTGAATCGAGGCAACTTCCTGAGTAAGCCAGAATTCAAAATAAATGCATGAAGATAGGATATAGTGATTAAAAGTATTGCCCATATCGTCTGCTATTGGTCTCTCAGTTCCTTCAGGCACTCAAACTGCCTCAATTTTAAACTCTGTTTAATGTAAAATGAATGAATGCCAGTAAAAAAGCTTGATGGAAAATCCAACATCAGCCAAATCTGGCATTGTTTGTTTCAGTTATATAGAATCATTGTGTCCGGTCCTTGGATCCTCTTTATTATACCCTCATTTCCCCTGACTGAAGAAACCTCTGTAACAGAAAACACTCAGGAGCCGTAATTTAACAAAGACAGCATCCAAACTTGATACAACGACCGTATGAATGAAGCCAGTAATCTGGGTATGGTTAGAGTTGAAAAAAAAAATAATTTCCAATGGACAAAATGAAAAACTACATTTGATAATAAATCTTCTTTTTATGAGTAGGCTTAATACTCTTCCTCTTGGTACAAGAATGTAATACTGTCTTCCTTGCCAAGAAACAAAAAAAGGACAGAAAACCCACACACGAGAAGAACTGTAAAAACCAGAATAAACATCAGATACACAAAGTATTTTCAAACAGTCGTACCTTTCTTCTGTATGCTGCCCATATCTCATTAACCAGACTTTTTAAGAATATCAGTGCTTTAAATGAGTCTTCAGAAAGGCAGCAGAAGTCAGAGGCACACCAGGGCTGGGGCAAGACGAGACAATTGCACGGGAATTACTAGAAAGCCCCTCCGCACGTTTTACTGTTAGAGGAAAGCAATAGGCTACGTGTGTGCAAGCATGGCAGTCGCACACAGATCTCGGGCTGGAAGATACCCACACTACCTTTTTCCTACAAACATCAAACAGCTGAGAATCCAAAACTAACTGAGCTCAAACGAGAGTGGTGTTTGCACCCAAACCCAGGCACTGCTGTTTTGACAATGTGAACAATTGCTAAAGTGCTGCTACTCCTGTTTGTGCATTTAAAGGGTGCCCACTGCAACAAGCTCTCACTGAAGCCATCGGGCTACTCACTTTTAAAATTCAGGGGCTCTGTTTTGGTTTATATAACACTGAAATGCTACCAACAGAAACCAAGTTCACACTGGGGCAATACTGCAACAGGCAAAGCAATTTTCAGAAGCTCTTTCTGTTGAAGTCAGTATCAGGTCGTCCAACACGCTGACACAGCCAGAGCTGTTATTTTTAAACACAGCCATAGTCTATTTAACTAAAGCATCTTTACTCTGACTGAGCCAGTATTACTTTGATAAGACTCCTTAAGTCTCTACACTGAAGCCTGCATATCATATGAAACAGAAAATGCAAACTTTTGAAGACGATCCTTCACTGCAGCTAGGAGAAGAGAAAAAAGGAGAAGAGAGGTGCAGGAGAAAAGCTGGGAGGACCTGGCACTGAAGACAATAAAGTGCTATCTGCAGGACAGCTACTCCCACTGTGAGCTTGTATCACTCACCACCTGCACAGAGACGCACTGGAACAATTTCAGTCAACTCCAACAGCAAACAGCTTTCTGCTGCTAAAACTCAGCATTACACTTCTAAAACAATTCTTCTGCCAAGTTTGTTTCTAGCAACACTAGGCTTTCTTACACATCGTTTAACTGATGAGAACCTGGATGGAAGGAGAAGAGAGGCAATGCCATTGTCAAAGGCACCTAAGAGACTGCAAGCTAGAATTACGCACTTTGGGCGGCTCGCTGAGATATGCTAAGCAACTTATTTGTATACATTTTCTTCCATGTAATTCTGAATCCTTGATACATAAAGTTGTCTTGTAAACATATGCTAAGTTCATTACTAGAACCAAGAGCAGCCCCACCCTTCCCTCTCACCAAAGAAAGAATTTGTTCTGTACGTACAGACAGTGTGGCCTATGTGATGTAATAAAGTTCTCCTGTGGCGGTATTTAGGCTCCATTTCTTACACATAACTTATGAAAAAAAGAAAAAGTAAGAGCAGCAATGGTATACACTGCTCAGTAGCAAAAACCTTTGAATTTTACAATAGAAAACTTAGTTGTGCATCTTGTGCTGTGCACGAGTACTGCACGCTCTGGAGGCAAGGGAAGGCTGCTGTGGAAAGCAACCCCGCGTACCCAAGACCAGCACACCACACAGGATATTGTCACCCACTGGCAGCCACACAGAGTTGGGATATGGGAGCCACTCAGCCTAGCATGGTGAGATTATTTTAATTAAAATATTTTTGAAATCTATGTAGTTTTTCCAAAACATTGCATTTATCCCAGAATCTCCCTTTAAACATGACTGTTCCCCCTCAGATACTGAGAGCACTGGGAGGGCAAGGGGGAACCTCGCAATCTGGGGGCTGCTACATTGTATTTCAAAGTCTAGAGAAATGGTTCGTTCATTCTTACTCTCCTACCAATCAGTCCCCTTGCAGAAGACTCGGCTTACCAGCACCTTCCACGTCCAGTTTTCATTGCCTCCCAGTACTGCAGGCAGTGCCCGGCTGCAGAGCCCTCACCACCCAAGGATTAAGGGGCTGGAGCTACCTGGAGCCCAGCAATGACAGTGCCCCACCTCCTTATTCCCCCCTTTTCCCTTTTTCTCACCACTTCCTTTGACACCCCATACACACCCTAGTGCTCACTCAGCCCTCTCTTGAGTTAATTCAACTTCACAAAGAGAGTTAATGCAGTCAAGGCGGGGAGAGGAGCTTTTCTGCCACAATTCACGGGGAATTACACAAGCAGCAGGGCTTACACAAGAGAGGATGAGGCAGGACCACAGGGCCAGGAGAGAAGAGCAGGATATCCCCTTTAGCTTGGTTGCAATGTACAACCCGAATATTTCAATCGGATGGAAGTCAGTCCTAGAGAGGAGTTACTGTATTAAAGAGGTGATTATATTTATTGGAACAGTGACATGCAGACTTCTTATTCGACAGGGTTCTTAAATAGGATTACAGGGCTTTAATTTGGTTCTTTAAATTGGTTTTGGGGAGAGAGAGAGAGAGAGAGAGAGAGAGAGAAAACCACAAAAAAATAGTTTAGAGAGAGAGTGGAATAACCTTGGAAGGAGTACACTACATTATGCCATGTCAACCATAATAGCTTCCCCAGAACAAATATATGCTAGTGCACATTCTCCAAGTTAACTAATAAACAGAAGAGCCATAAAAAAGATAATTACTTACACTATGCATTTGCACACTGCAACCAGTAATTTTGTGGCTTTAGTTCCATCTTTCAACTATCATTTATATTGACAAGGAACAGCAGCAGCAGTGTATATCACAAAAGGAGTAAACAAATGACCTTTATCTAACTTTATTAAAGTAATAAAGGACAGACTTTTTTTTTTTTAACTTACTTCAAAGAGAGTTTTATAGCTAGCTACCAGCAGGGTGTGGACTGAAGCTAAAAACTTTGAAATGGGTCCCTGTGAAATCTGAAACCAAAATACAGCAGAGGTCACCTCTCTGTGAAGAACCGCCTTGTGTGTATGTATACTATAAGCAAAGCTCTGTTAGCTCAGCCTCAGTAATAATGTAATTCAACTTAGCCCCTGGGAATAGCAACAACATCAGGTTTCCACTACAAAGATAAATTTACTGCACACAATACCTGTTACTATATATTTGCAGCACGTTTGATAGTAGCCAGACACTAGTGGTACATGGTATACCTCAAGCTATTTTTTCTTGTTAAAGGCTAACCCAGGCTATAATTACATTTTTATCCTTACTCTCACCATTAGCCTATTCTTTTCAGTCAACATTGCATGTACATTAGTTTTATGCAATATACTAGCCAATATTAATAGGAAAGGAAGTGATACATCTGGGTTTGGTTTTTTAAAAATTTTTAACATTTTTTCCCCTAAAGGGGAGAATTTCAAACCTTTTCAATAAGGAAACTGGTACTTTTTCCAGTGGAGAGACAGAATCTCCTAAGTATTGGGACAATAAGACTACTGTACTTTGGTCTGTCTCGTGGGTAACAGTTCACAGACCCAAACTTGGTGACAAGTGCCATATAGCACTCGAGGTTCTTGGAAAGGGTTGCCCATACACACATTGCTCTGCTGATACACACGGGCTAGGCTGTCTGTTCTTGCAGCTCTAGGAAAAGACCAGGCAGACGGAGCTGCCGGCATCGGAACCACTGGAGGAGCCTGGGCTCCTGCTGGCCCTGCCTGTGGGGCAGAGCACTCCCACCTCCTGTCTCCATTCAGGGCTCTCCCTCCCTTTCGCTCCGAGGTCTGTTCTATGTGTTTGCCATATCTCTCCCCAGATGGAAATCTCCACATCTAAGCAAAGATTTCCCAAAGCACTGGACTGAAATGTTGACCACCCTTGCTGGACGACTCCTCTTTGGTACAGAAGAAATCCCACCACATTTAACGGTCTCCATCAGCCACTTTGGGTCTGTTCTTGGAGAGAGAGTGCCTTGATTCAGGTAACTGCAGACTTTCAGACTTAAGATACTTTGAAGGACGCAGGACCCCACCAGGTAATACATTAAGTGCCACTTGATTTGATTAGAAGCACTGACATGCAATAAAACACTCATGTTAGGAACGGCAAGAAAAAACAACACTTTCTGCTGACCAGACAGCAAAAACTTCCATTTTGAATGGTGGGGTGCTTGAGAAGAACTAAGCAGTCTTTGAAATCCAGCCCTTATCCAGGAGCTGTCTTAGGACATGTTAAAACAAGGGGCACTGCTCTTTAAAAACATCCAAGTTTAAGCAAACACACACAAATAGCATAATGTATATGCAACAACCCTTTAAAGAGGAAGCAGTATTTCAGTTTTTCCCCAAGTTCTTGGCTCACAGGAAAACATCTGATGTAAAAAGGGAACCAACCCAATCTGCCCCTCTGCCACCTAAGGGCAAATTATCCAGGCACCTACAAAAAATACCTCCTGATGCTTTACAGCTTAAATGTTTTATATAGTTAAACTGAGTTGTCTTCAGTTCACATGCTTTTTGTTATTTGATATGTTTTAACTAGGAAGCTACCTGGATTCATTTCAAGATTTTCCTTTTTTTTTTTTTTTTGAACTAACCTCTTTTTCAGCACAGACTCTCTCATGCTAGCACTACACAGATGTATTCAATCTCTCTGCATGCTGCAAAAGTATTTAAACAAAGTTTGAAACAGAGTAAAAAAAGGAGAAGGGGATCCTGACTGCCAGACCACTTGGTTTGGTTTCTACTTTTGTGTTGGGTTTATTTATTTATTTTGAAACACCATAAATTTCAATGTATTTGCAAGTTCTTCTGCATTTTTTTTTTCGGCTCCATACCAGATCCATGATTTTGATCAGGTTGATAAGAAACAAAACAAACACCTAAAGAGGGCTTTGCTGGTTACAGACATACTTGGCTTTACAAAACATTGTACTAGCCATTATTAAAACATGCATCAAAAGTCCTTTTTTTCTTCTTCAGATTCTCAGGATTAAATCTTTGCAATAAAAATATTTATGAAAATTTGACTGAGAGATCTACTTTGGACAGTTTGTCTTAGAAGATGGAGTTTTTTGTTCCAAATCATGCAGACACAGAGGTATCTGCCAAGCTCTCCAACTGTGTCACTCCAGTCCTTAAGCCATTTAACACAGAACACGCACGTGTCCTTTGAATGCCAAGTCAGCTACGTGTCAAAGACAAATAGCTCTGCAGAGCCAACCCATTCCAGTCAGCACATCAGTAAGAAATCTCATTATGCCTATCGATGGGAATGGGGAAAAAAAAGAAAAAAGAAAAAAATTAACACATACCCACAAAGTCCTTTACAACCTCAGTAACTTTAGGAATAAGAAAGTTACACAGACTTCAGCTGGAAAATACACAGTTTGCCCTAAGGGGGAACAGCTTCTATTTAGGAAGTGAATTAAAGACCATGAACATCTTTGCTCTCTGCCCTGATGGCTGAGTCCAAAAACATTTGAATTACCAAAAGAGTTTTGCCTCTGCCTATATTTTTAGACATATTTAGGCATTTAAAGACAGCTGCAATTGAAAGCCAGAAATTGTACAGATTAACTGTGAACACTATGAAGACAATTATCCCTTAACCAGGTATTTAGTGCAAAGCTTCATCTGCAATCAAGATCTGAAACAGGATGCTGGGCTTGTTGTGGGCACTATCACAATTG
Source organism: Mohoua ochrocephala (assembly GCA_013398855.1). Lineage (NCBI taxonomy): Eukaryota > Metazoa > Chordata > Aves > Passeriformes > Acanthizidae > Mohoua > Mohoua ochrocephala. The sequence continues at coordinate 185,688 of VZTA01025354.1, read as the reverse complement.
AAACACGATAACAGAAATATCTGTTGAAGCAGCTATTCATTTACTATTGCAGTAATGCTATTTCAGGAGGGCTAATGTTGCATAGGCTGATGTAGCATAGGAATGCCAGGTTTTATTTTTATACACAGGTTCTTACACCCTAAATCTCATCACTTTCACAGAAATTGTGGTCAATACAGCTGAAAACAATCATATGAGGAATACTTGGTCTGACCCTCCACAGGGTACATCTCCAAATACAGTTTGTATGTTCCAAGAACAAACTTTTAGGTTAGGTTTTGGTGGTTTAGGATACACAGCAAATATGGTATGTTGCCTGGTGTGTAGCGATAATTTAAATAATATTGAGAGGCAGCTTGCTTAAACTGTGTTTTACTCCTGTTTTAGCACTGACCAGGAGCCTGGAGAAATTGTTACTCAATTCATTAACACTCCTAAAAATGGTTGTGTATCTGAGTCAGGAAAACACAAAGGTACTTGTGAGGTCAGTACTTTCGAGTCATTGTATTCAGTTCTAGACCGAGCTGGATGCACTGCCTAGTATTGTCCACTGTTTCCGTCCCAAAATCCTATTTTCAATTTCACCTAATTTTTCATATGTCAGGCTGAAGGTTGCCTCTGCTAAGTGTCTGCTAGATCTGAAGCATCTGAGCCAAAACACTTCTCTCTTTCTGACATCAGGGCTCCTAAGTGTACTTTCCAATGCTGTAATTTAATTTTTAAATTGAGGATATTTTCTTTGGAAAGCTCTACCCAGCTTTCAAATACTTGACTTTGTGGCCTTAGTGATGCTCTTTATAAATACAGAGGTTTTTTGTATATACATCCATAAAGACTAAAACGTCATATGGGTTGTTAAGGAAATACTGGGATACTGGATTATGTGAAATGACTTACATTAATACCAGCAATCTCTTTGAACCCAGCCAATTTATAATTTACATTGCTCTAGAAACTATTTATTTGAATCACGCAGAGAGCTTCAGTACCAAACTGCTCCCACAGCATCCTGCCAAGACTTCTAGAGCTGTCAAAAAAAAAAAAAAAGAAGCCAGTCTACATTTGTAGGGGGGGGATATAATACGTATTTCAAATTATATTTTTCCTTCCTTGTTTTGACTGTATTGAACAGTTAAACAAGCTTTCCTACTTTGCACTCTATTTTACCATCGGAAGGACACGTGCAGGTTGGGTGGTAAGCATCCTCCTTCCAGGACTGACATTTACTGTGCATTTGCAAACAGAACAGGCAGGTCCACCTGGCCTCTAAACTATGTTGTGTTTAGTGTCAGAGTGATGGATGATATGCAGGGCGATAATTGTTTTCTATGAAAAAAAAAAAGTCAAAATCAAAACAACAAAACTCCCATACCATTTAACACTTATATACAGGCATTATCAAAAAAAATAAAGCTTGAGATCAGTTATTAGAGGTATAGATGACGACAACAAGCAGAGATTTTCAGAGCAATTCAATGAATCCTCTTGGTTTGGCCAACACAGCAGAGTTCAGCTCTTGGCTGAAGCGCTGCCAGTAACGCCAGGTACTTGTTCAGGGCCATGCAGCAACAACAGGAACAGCAGTAAACTGCTGTCAACTCCGTGCTGTTCAGGACTGCCACGTACTTAAACTGGAGAAATAACTTCAGGAGATTCCAACTGCACAAGGGAAAAGGGATTTACCAGCTGTTAGCTTCTGTGGGTCAAGAAAACACAATGTGAAGTGCTACAAAGCAAGGCCGAGCTCTCACACCAGCCTGTGATTTACGGATCTTCACCTCAGCCTGCTGACTCACATGAAAACTGCCTCCTGCTTTGATGTCACTTGGATTTTAACACGTTAGACAATACAAGGCAAGAAGAGAGGTTCTTCCTAGCCAAGACCACAACAGTTTAAGAGACGAGAACAATGAATGAGGTTATTAGAATATTTCCCTAATTAGCACTTTGTAACAGCTGATTGCATCCTTGTCAAGCAGAAGTGACATTACTACCATAAGACACAAACTATGTTTAATATGCTCCCAGAGTCCTAAATAAGTAGATACCTACATCACATTCACCAGACTGTAAAGATCCAGGGGGGAATAAAACACTGGGAGCTGTCACCCTCCCACTGAGGTCTGATGCTCTCAAGCCTTCTTCCACTACCCAACTTTTCAATGAACCTGTAGAAAATCTCAACGTTTTAGTAGTCAACATTTTCCAGTTTACTCTACAGTTTTGAGCTGCCATCCCTCTGCCACCAGCCCAGATTAAGAGCATGCCGTAACTGAACATACTTTCTTATCTAACCAATTAATTAAAATTTGTTTCTCTTAACTCATAATCTGGATCACAAATTATCCGCAAAAAAGCCATGTACTTGCTAGGATATCTTTAAACGAAATCCCTCAAAATCCCATTTGTGATGATGTACAATGACATGTGTTATCTTGAATACAGAAAAGAAACAAAAGTGTTTTCCCCCATGTCAAGTGACTCAGAGTTAGTATAGAAGCAGAGTAGACTCTGTGGGCAAACAGAGCTAATATTAACACACAATGAGTAAGTTACTGCTTGTTCCCTGAGGGTCAAGTAGCTTTTATTCATCTTCATCTGCCAAAAAACACTACACAAAAGACAACTACCTCCCAAGAATCCTACCAGAAGCCACACCACCATCTACCACCATCTCTCATATGGCAACAGGCATTTCAAAACATAGCTTGAAGAAAAGCCTGTGATGTAATGGGAAGCAATGCTATTAAATAATATAGATTGCATTCTTCTAAGTCAATACCAAAACAATGACCGACTCAGTTTTTGAAACAGCAGCACTATGAAAATGCAAAATTGATTTACAAGGGAAATAATAGCCAGAGGTTACTATGGCTGCTAAAGTTACAGGACATTTTTTAAAGAAATTAGAATTTGTATCCAGTTTTTTAAAAGCTAGCAAAGGCAATTTTATGCACCATCTCAAAGTGAAACAAGTTATTCTTCTAAATTAAAATTGTTTTTTTAAAGCATTATCATTCCAGCACCATCCGCAGCACAGCAAGGACAGCGCTGCAGTTTTAACTGGCAACAATGATTTTAACAAAGGGAAAACCAGCAGCCTTTTGCCTTCTTTCAGTTCAGGTCTTGGTCCGTAAAAACATTCGCCTTACAAAAGGAAACAAACTAATGCTGGCCTTTCTTGAAACAGTTTTCATTTCTCATCTCTTACATGTTAATTTCTCACGATTTTCACAGCAAATAAGAGTCTTGTGCCAGGTCATTTGGCCTGTAACAAGTGGAGCTGAACAAAAGCAGGCGGCCCCTGCGTGCAATGTCACCTCTAACATCACATGCAACAGGGACTGTTCCAGCACAGCTACACCGAGCCCAGCTCGGTTCAGCCAGCCCTGTCCAACAGCTCATTTCATAACCAGCAAAGGGTCACCACAAGGGCTGCAGCACACCTTGCTGGCCAAGGCAGTGGAACTGCCCCATTCCCCCAGATTGCTCCAGTCCAACCACCCTACAAGCAATGCAAAGCCTGGGGCGTGAGATGCATCACCTGGACCTCCTCTTTGGGTTGGACGATCGTGGTGTACATGACAGCCTGAAGGCACCACCCTAAAATCACCTTTCCCTTAAATGATGTCAGCTGCCTCAATCCTCAGGCAAGAGTCAAGGATAATGACTGATTTAACCAAGAGACCATTAAATCCCCAGATATCCTAAAGCATAGCAGCACTCCATCTATTGGTCAGGAATTAAGGATGTGCTTAATCATCATCACCATCGCGCACTAACCTCTATCATTAAACACTTCAACCCTTAAGCAGCCCACCCCTTCCTGCCTGGGACTTCACATTCTTCCAGCAAAAATTAAACTCAAGTAATAATATCTTCTGAACAACAATGCGAGTAACACAAAAAACGTGACAACATACAAAGTTAAAACTGGTATACTCTATTAGTCACACAATTATCATTTTGTTTCATTGAGAAATACATGCACTTCTTACTCAAAGCAGCATTGAGGAGCTTGTCTGATAGCAGCCAAAGAGCTCGTGCCGTTCCCTGGGTTGACTCTTTCCCTGCAAGTACTGGATGCCACCAAGGAGGTTTGTACAATTTGTTCACACACAGTTTCCAGCCAGCAAGGCCACTTAAGTGACCGGGTGTGCAGTCCTGAGAACTCCCTGGTACAAGGCAAACCCTGGCAGGGAGGCAAAAAGGAGTCTTTCACAGCAGAACTGCTGTCAAAGCAGACACGTGCAGAACCTGCCCCGTCTTGTACCACTCCCCCCAAAAGCCACCACCATCGCCTCCCAGCAGATCACACACAGCCACACATCTGCCACACCTGTGCTTTACTCCAGACATCAGCAACTGGACCAGAAGGTAAGTGAGACAGCCTGAAGCTGCCCCAGGCACACGAAAGCTCTCTTTGAAAGGCTGAGGTTACATTTGACAGCTTCATTCCTCTGGTACCAAAGCTCATTTAAGCAGCAACTTCTCCCACACAATTCAGCAATTCCATACATTCATGCTTTTATAACCCTTGGCCATTCATTTTTTTGCCCAGATATTCATTGCCATTGACTTTATCTATTTGTTTTTTTAAACTTAACTCCTCCACATAGTGGCACCAGGCAGATGAGGCACAAGCCTACACATTTTTCCTCCACTTCGTATCACATCACTACCCTCCAGACACGAGTCCAGGACATGTGAATGAAAACCAGCAGATTCAGGCTCAACCTGCATGTAACATAATGATGCTGAGAAGACAGACACAGAGGCAACCCACCTCCACGACCGGGTTGTTGCTTTTGAGGCATGCTCTACCCTCCTTACAGAGCCAGTCCAAGGCTTCCCTGCCAAAATCACATCGCTCAGCCATGCAGACCCCGCCTGCCCTGAAGTCTGCAGCGAACACTGACTGATAACTCCGCTCTGAATTCCTAAATAAGCTTTTTAATGCGAGATGAAAACTGACCAACACCGAGGAACAAACTCCCCAAAGGCCCACGGTAAATCCTCATTTCTGGAGCCTGAAGTTCAAGGCAGCAATCTTGAATTTCCTCCTCGCTAAGACAAGCACAGAATGGAGATAATTCCAAACTGCGAACAGAGCAGGGGGCTGGGTGGCCACAGCGAGCCCGCAGCAGCGAGCGGCGCTGGGCTGATGCTGGTCACGCCGGTGGGTCCGCGCTGCCGTGACCAGAATGCGTGAGCCCGCACCGGGAAGCGCATTCCCGGGCTCTCCGCACCGCGATCCACGGCGAAGGTGGAGCTGCGCGCCACTACAAAACCCCCAAATAATGTAAATTTTAAGAAGTTTTCCGAGACGCGTAGGGAGTCCGGAGCCTCGCGGCGGAGCAAGGACGGACCGTAGTTACGACAATTACTCCCAACGTTTTATTTGATTAGCGGAGTTTCGGAGCGGAGGCGCATTATTTAAAGCCCCGTCCTCCTCCTCAGCTCAGCGCCGAGGCAGAACGACGGCACTGCAGCATCTCCCCCGGCGGAGAGCTGGCGTAGACCCGCGGGCAAGTTCCCCCGTGGCCCCGCGGCGGCCGCGGTCCCCCCGCACCGCCCCATCCCGCCGCCGGCCGCGG
>VZTA01025354.1:158889-180026 GCA_013398855.1 Mohoua ochrocephala | reverse complement strand
GGCTCCGGGGCGGCCACGGCCCCGCGTTCGGCGGGAAGGGAGAGCCCCCGCTCCCTCGCCGTCCCCCTCGCGGTGCCCGCAGCCCGGGCAGCGTTACCTCAGCGGGCCCGCGCCTTTGTGCTGCAGTCCATCCCCGCGCCCGGCGGCGGGAGCGCCAGCACCACCGCGGGAGCGGGCGGGGAAAGGGGCGGCGCACTATGTGGCAGGAAGGGACACCTGGGCTCCTCCTCCCGCGCCCGCCCGCCCGTGGTGGATCACTATCTGGCAGCGCGCGGGGGCTCGCCCGCCGCCCTTCCCCAGCCGCCCCTCGGCCAAGTTGGAATTACGGCCGCCTTCCCTCGCCCTTCCGCGGCTTCCAACTTGGCCGAGGGGCGGCGGCACCGCCAGTGTCCTCCGCCCCGCCTGCCCTCCATTGTTGTCCCCCGCCCCGTGCCCCGCGCCTCGGCTGTACCTGCAGTGCGGGGCTGGAGCATCGATCCCCCGGGGGCCATGACGCTGGAGAGGGACTCCTCGGTGCCCAGCGCACAGCTGAGCCGGCGGGGGGATACTGGGAGCTGTATGCGGGGAAAATGAATAAAGAACCCACGCCCCCCAAACAAACGACAACAACAACAAAACCCTGGGTTGGAAGTGAAATTTTGAGAAATTTAAACAGTTGTTGGGGCTGAAAGGCGGCAGACGGCTTCTCCAGATGGCTCGTGCTGCTCAGGAGAAAGCTCTTTTGCCGAGAGCAGCCCTGGCTAAAAAAAGCTGCACAAAATGCTAAAGTCATCTCGGCAAACACTGTCCTTTCTTTCTCTCCTTGTTTTGTTTTGTTTTGTTTTGTTTTGTTTTGTTTTTTCCCCTCCCTGTTTTTTGTTTTCTTGGCTTTCTGTAGTTTTGTTCCGTTTTGCTGCTGAAATCATCCCTGTCTTGGTTCCCCACCCAAAGTTACTTGGTTTCTCGGTTTCAGGGCTGGTTTGGTTACATCTGAGCGGCTCTGACCAGACGTTTGAAGTCACGGAAGCACTGGGTGATAGTTCTCCTTTTTATGGAAAAACCCCCTCTGTATTTTAATTATATTTTTAATTATTTCTAAGACGCAGAAGTCCTCAAGTCCAACAAGTCCTCATGATCCAGGCTAGGAGTGAATTACAAGCAGGATCAAGTAGAAACTTTTAAAAATATGTTTGAAAGGCTTAGAAAGTCCCTTTGAAATCAGCACTGCTGCTTACAGGTGTAAAATTACACACATTAACTAACTCCATGTAGGTTCAGGGACAAAACCTTTTAATTCAGGGTACTGCTTGCTTTTAAAGAGCCCCTCGAGGACTGTGGGCATGGGGAAAGCAGCAGGGATGGAACAAGGGTAGGACGAAGACCCTGCGTGCCAGGACCCTTTTTTGATGGAGTCACCAGAGAGGCTCCAGCCCAGCTGGCTGCTGCCACCACATCAGTGTAGGAGCTACAAGTCCACCACAGAAAGGTGAACAAGGGCTCTTGGGAGCTAGAGAGGTCCTTAGAGAAAAGAGTGCCTGAGGCACCAAACTGGCCAGCCACGGGGTATTTGATTAGAATGGGGAGAGGATGCAGAACATGCTGTAACTTTGCAAATGTATCCACAGCACCGAGATGGCTCTACCTGACCAGACCAGCGCCACGGGAACCTGCAGGTACTGGCCGCTAATAAGGGGATGAGGTGGTACAGCATCTGTTATTTAATACAGGACTTTTAACTGTATGGTGGCTGTTGGAAATTAAAACTTACCCTGAGCACAGGAAGAATATATAACTACACGTGGAGTGTGCTACAAAGGTTGAAGCAATTGGCTTTCTCCAATTTGCATGTTTATTCAGTTTAACATTCATGGAATTCGTAGGGCTGTCCCATCCATGTTCATCCCTTCTTTTTTATTTCCTTTTGGAAAAAAAATGACAGCTGTATTATGTTTTAATAAACTTTGAAACCAAAAAAGCCAAGAAATTACAAACTAGGTGTGGTTTTGAAAGTGAGAGTGATATTGGAATGAAATTGGTGGATCGGGACTTGCCTTGAGCTTTGAGCTCTGAGCTCTGGCCCAGACAACTGCTTAGCTAGAGAGGGTGCTGGCACATGAGCGATTGAGTAGGAACTGGCCACACGCAAATTTCAGCTAGAAACCAGAAGAGAGTTGTTAACCATTAGAGCAATCAAATACTGCCTTTTCCAAGGGGGTATTTGGAATGGAAAAATGTCACTGCTTTTTGGTTGTAGTTTATTAAAGTCATTATACAGTGCATCGTCTGCAGCAGCAGGGGACAGACTTGATGTCTCAGGAGGTTGATTTGAGTGCTAAGGTGCTGCATGACATTGATCACACACCCTGATATTTGAATTTCAACAGTTGCTTATCCCAGCAGATGCCTTTCCTGTTTATTGTAGGGTAAGTTTTCTCCTGGGCATGTAGATGAGTTTTACTTTAGTCTTGGAAGGATTATGAAGCTGACAAGTACTCATGATTCAGGCTATAAATGGATTACAAGAAGGATTGAGAAGAAACTTTCCTGCATGGAAGAGACTTCTCCTATTCGTTCTGGAGCTTTTGTTCCCTCCTTCAAAACAACTGCCAGGTGCTCCTGGAGAGTCAGTGGCCTGGGCCAGTTCTAGTTAGGCAGATCTCTGTGCTGCAGCTCCTGCAGGTGATGCAGCAAATGGAGACCTCTGCCTGGGCTGCCTGTGGGCTCCTGCGGTGCCTGGGGGCTGCTGTGCAGACATCCTTCTGTGGAGTGGGACAGGTAACATCTGGAGCAGGGAGGGGAAATGATAGGCAGGACTGTTCTTTTGGGGTCGGACTGTAGCTTAGCATTAAAAACCCCCACTTAACAAGTGAAACCAAACCCATAGTAAGCGGCAACAATTTTTGGAGAGTGGGTCCTCAGACACACACCCGGCTTTGTTACTCTCTCGGGACCTCAGTGTTTCTCTCTGTCTGCCATGCCAAGGAAACCCTCTCTGTGTACATTTCTGGCTAAATACATGGGGAAAAATCCACACAAGAGGTAAAGTGTTTCCTTTTCGGGGACCCAATGCGGCAGAAATTCGTTGCCACTCTTTGCCACTTTACATGGTACTGCAGCCTTTTCACCCTCCGCAAAGCCACGTGTCTCATCAGTGGACCTAGCTGAGCTACTCATTAGAAACTTGGCCAAACCACAAACATTTGTTTCCTTGCTTTATGCCAAACTCAGAAAAAGGAGGAGGGAGTGGCGTGGAGCTCATGTTAATGAGTTCTTCGTTCCCCACAGAGAGATAATCAGAGCACTGCTCAGAGATTCATCAACTTTTTTTTATTAGCACTTTAATGACCTACATGTTTGGGGGTGTTTTGGGAAGTTACTTCAGCTAAGAGCTAGATAATTCCTCATGCAGCTGTGGTTTAGGAAGCAGCTCAGGGGACACACATGCCAAATTACTTTAGCTCTAGTTAAAAAAAATATATATATACACCACAAGGTTTCCTGGGTGCCTCCCTTTTCAATCAAGGGCATTATGTCCTCAATCCGTCTCTTCTGGGTCACGTGCGGGGGGTTGGTTTTCTTTTGCAATCTTTGCAGCTTCGTGAGCTGTACAGCAAAATGCCAAACGCTGGTGGTACTGCGCGTTCCCCACAGACAAAGGACTGTAACAACTCCCTGCCCCTGGTCACTCTGGGAGCCAGGCTCCCTTGGGAGTTTTTAAAGGCATTTCCGGGGACCAGCGCGGATCCCACACAACTCATCAGCTTCAGCAGGCTGCATGAGGAACAAAGTTGCTAAATGCTGAGAGCTGGAACCTTTTCCATGTTGCTGCAGGGTGAACCTCTAACCAAGGGGTTCTCCGGTGCCTGCTGAGGAGTCTCTGGCCCTGCGCATGTGGTGGGAACTCACTGCAACCATCTACGCATTACAGCAAAGGCCAGTGGCAACAAAAGGCTCTCATGGACTTGGCAGAGGCTGCTCGGAAATTATCCAAAGTTTGGTATTTGCAGCTTTCCTCATGTAAGGAACTGCTTATGGTGGCAGTCGATGATGGCAGCTGCTCAGGAGTCCCTTTGGTTTAAAAGTGAAGAGCTGCTGGCCTTTTGCTGTCACTCAGGAGGGCCATCGGATGGAAAATGCTGTAAAATCTCTTCCCATGCCTCCCCCGCTCCCCAGTGGCCAGATTTCCTTCTGGTCTTCTGGAGAGAGAGCTGTGAGAATATATACATTAAAGACAGGGATGTAGTCAAATACTGCAGGATAAGCGGGGTTATGAGAGTATTATAACGGGATACGATTTACTTTTTCCTGCATCGAACCCCAAGTGTTTCCTGTCAGACCTCGGTACAATGGGATACAAATGTACGGTCCATTACGTTCACATTTCCTCCAAACTGCTGTCTCTTTCCTTGAACACAGAGTACAGGAAAGGATGCTTTCTGCCCCCGCTCCTGTCTCTCAAGTGACTTTATCTCATTCGAAAAGGGAATTGAGACATTTAGCATGCACTGTCTTCAGTAGGTTGCCTTCCTTCTAATGCCTATTGCCTTAGGATGAGAGAGGTTGTAAACATGGAGGAATTCCTTTGATATCAAAGAGAGCTTCACTGGAGTAACATCAGCATGAATGAATGCAAAATGAGGTCCACGGGGAATAAAATGCTAAGCCTGGGGAAAAAAAAAAATCAAGATTCACAGCACTAGTCCAGAAGAATAGTAGCTCATACCATATAAGAACCCCATAGTTCTCATTTCCTCCTTATCCCTTCAGGACAGGAAAGAACATCCTGCTCTTCTAATATGAACAAAATAAAAGTTATTTTTGGAAGGAAAAACTCATGTTCAGAGCACATTTTTAAAAAGACATCACTAATCTGTGATTCTGATGATGCATTTGGAGCACAGCACGTCCTTTTGCATCAAGAAACCCACGTTTATTGTCTCAGCACCATCTCCACTCAGGCAAAAGGTTTATGTTGGTTGAACAACAAGGTAGGGATTCTTTGTCAGCACATTAACAGTGACTTGAACCTAAAGTGCCATCTCTGACATGGGTGTGCTGTCACCAGACACACACCAGCTGGGAAGCCCAGTGCAACTGCCTGGGGGAGAGGAGTGTGGAAGTATGGGAGTCCAGGGTCATGGGCTGGTGGATGTGAATGTTGATTCAGTACATCTGAAAAAGGTTTTCTGTAACTATCCTGGAGTTCCACTTTCTTTTTCATTACCCCAAGACAAATTTAATCTAGGACAAAGATAGAGTCATTCCCCGTCCTCAGTGGTGAGGTATCTTTGCATGCTGTGCTTGTTGTTCTGTCTCAGGGCCCGCAGAGGAGTGTGTGGTGTAATTTCCTGGACAAATGTTTTGGAGTTCAGAGCATCAAGTCAAATACAGTGCCATTTGGGCCAACTGTTGCTTTTCATATTTGATGGATCGCTTGAAAGGACAGCACGGCAATGAAATCAGCCTCAGATTTGTTAATATGCATAAACAGTATTAATTCATGAAAAATGTTTCATTTTGGATTTTGATAAGTAACTGTCACTCCCAAAGCTTCTTGGGAGGCAAGTAAGATAGAAGAATGTGTATTAGTGCAGTATCTAACAATTAGGATAAATAAATCATAGAGGAGTTAATAATTTACCAGTTCAAGATTAGCAAACAGCTAATGTACTATAAAAACAGTTCCACTTTCCCTTTAAAAACCATTCATAGAGTATGAGATTTTAGCTCCTCTCAGTGTCAAGGGCCCCAAATACCTAAGCAGACTCTTGGGAATGACCTCATCTGTAGTTTCTGAGTGTATTCCCAGGGATGCGTAATGCTAGGAACGGCCGGATCGAAAGCCGGGGCAGGAGCTCGCTGCCCCAGCACAGCAGGGCTCCCCAAATTGCAGCACGGGCCAGCAGCGCCTGCAGAGAGCTCCTGGCACCCGCCTGCAGCATGCAAGAGTGTGCTCAGGGCAGTGTCCTTCTGTCACTGCAGCCATCGACAGCAGGCTGAAAAAACCATCCAGAGATATTCCTATGAAGTCAGTGGATTACTCACATACTTGAAGCACTGATTTCCCTGGCGGGACAAATTGTGTTCGGTGGTTTTCATACGAAAGGATGTGAGATTGCTGCTGCTGACTGTCTCCATTTGTTCTCAGACAGGAAGTGGAGAAGGGCAGTGGGACCGATGATCAGGTCTGTGCAAACAGACACTGGAAACTCAAAACAAATCGGTAACAGAGGTATGTGGACAGAGAGAAGAGAAAAACCTTTGCTTCTCTTTGCCCAGCAAATCCTGGTAATTCTTCAGAATGTGTACTAACCAGCTCTGTCTCTTACCCTGTGATGAGTTACCTAAATTGCAAAGTCTGTGTTTTTAACTGGGATATCTGAACTCTCTGGGACTCACAGGGGAAAGATAAATGAATCTACACAGCAGACTTCAGTGTCACAGCCATTTTGCTGAGGGAGATAAGGAAACTGTGGAGGAGTAAAAGCACAAATTCCCTTTAAGAAGAATAATGTGTAACTCTACGTACCATCACTCACATACCAGAAAATAATACACAGATTCACTATCTAATTGGAGTTTTGAATGCGTGTGTTATACAGCAGAAGAAGCAGCTCAAACTACTGTGCAGAAAACAGACCTTGGATTGTCTAAAGATAGATGGTCAAAAGCTATCAAACATCCAGAGTTTCCTAGACTTCACCAGAGTGAGAGATACATCAGTACAAATTGAGCCTCTGGCCTCCTGGAGCTCTGCAAATCATCAAAAAGGACATTAATGTCATTAGCAAAACCAACAAACGTGCCTATACTTATTACTTGTTTGTAATAAGATTTGGCTAGTGTATAATTAGCAGGCTGCAGCAGTCTTTTACGACCTCTGAGAACAGTCTCTGCCATGCTGAGGCTCACCAGAAAATTCCCATTCTTTCCATGTAGTTACAACTTCCCCATCGGTTTCTACCCCATCAGATGGACCGACATAAGCATATGCAACATGTCATACGAATCCATGTGAACTATATTTATATACACACACATACACGTGCGTTAGTTTGGTTTGATTGTTTATTCTACAAGGATAATCTTTGACCAGGAATACTTGTTTCCCAAGAGGCAATAACACTCTTCTGCCAAGCGGGACAGTGAGTTATCTTGTGTATTTGTGGTACGTAGACGCAGGATTACCCATTAGTTGGCTTGAACACATGTCATTGTGAGTGGTTGACTGAGCCAGTTTCTCTGCCCTTCTGCTGCTTTTTTCTCAGGGCTTAGGCATGGTTGTAGTGAGTTATTTAAACATGTGTCTAACCAGGGACATGCACAAGCCAAGGGAGGCTGGAGTGGGACAAGTTGTTGAGTAGCTGCTGAACTGGGGCCCTGATTTGGATCCCAGCATGAGCTGAGTGACAGCAAAAGGTACTGAAAAAGACTGCAATTCATGCCACCACTCTATAGAAAGCTAGGGGAACTTTAGTCTTAGGTTTAGGCTTGTATGATGCTGGATAGGAAAATGGCACACAAATGTTCAGCTGACACTAAAGCAGATGAGAACAGCGGTGTTGGAGTTGGCCCTCTGTCAAGCCAAACTGCAGCTACAGATCCTGCATCCTGCCTGGCTTTCAGATAGGAAACCAGCTCCAGACCTCGCAGCTCTGCTGCGTTTTTCTACAACTGGGGGGCTTTTCAAAGCTGTTGAACGTATACATGAAAACCGGCTGTTTCACTTCCTTTTCCAGCACCAGAGGTGTAAAGAGGCCAGCACGCAGCCAAGAAACGGGGCCGTGAGTCAGCTGGGATTTTCTGAGCATCTGACTGATAGATACCCTTGCTCGGATCGAGCACTCCAGCTGCTGGGGCTGGCTGCTGCTGCTAGGGGCCAGCTCTCAGGTTCCTTTAGGGTTCTCTGTGCTCTGAAGCTCAGCTCGATGATACAAATGCTTTGGGAAGCTGGCGTGGAGGGACCTGTTTCGTGATACACCCTCTCTCCTTTGCACCAGTATTGTGCCCCCCGTGCTTTGGGAAAGCTGCTCTAGGTTTGCAAAATGTGCAACTCAGATGTTGCCTCTCTGCCTTGCAAGGGGGGGCTTGGGACAGCAACGTGCTGGGACTGTGGGAGTGGTTCCTCCCCATCTCATGGATGAACAATACAGTGCCTTCACTTGTGATATTGTTATCAGTGATTCAAAATGAGATAGCAAAAATTCTTTCCATGCTGTGTAACGAGCTTCCTAGCAGAGAGATCCAGCTGCAGATATGATACTCACGCTCTGGTGCTTTCAAGGATTATCAGTGTAATGTCAGATGCTAATGGAAAGATAGCACTGAGTGTTAAAAAAAACCCCAAAACAACTGCTGTAATAGAATAAGACTGTAATTCTGTTGCTGCTACAAACTTGGTGTACAAACATGGGCAGATCTTCAAGAGAAAACATCAAATTTGCATGCCCACGTATGACAGTCCAAGTTTTCCGATGTCCTGATGGACGGTCTTTCCAACCCCAGTGCAGCAGGTGTGGCCATAATTCATAACTTTTCTTCTACCTGGGTGTTCATTTTCCCAAACCTTGACTAAAGTGTCCTGAGCCACTGATTTCTCTAACTGGATCCAACACCGTGCTTCTGTTTCAAAGCCTGCTAGCAGACACAGGCAGGGAACGCCAGCCAGCTTTACTTACAGAGTCCCTCTGGTTTCTGGGGAACTCTCATTTCTCTCAAAGTCAAACTGGTGATTCAAGACTAATGAACTGCTGTGAATACTCTGCTTTATCAGAGGAAATAGTTGGAGGCTGAAGTCTTGGTCCCTAACAAGTCTTTGCGAAGATATTAACATGTCTTGCCAAGACCTAGTAATTCCCTCGCAGCCAATGCAACATTCCTCAGAGGCCATAAGGCAAGACTGGAAAGGGGGATCATGTGGCTGGGTCCCAGCTGAATTAGCTACTCCAGAGAAACACCCTGAGCATGTGACTTCTTTGCAGACACAGATCTAAAGTAACAAACCCACCTGATTATGGTGAATCCATTCAAGCCATCTACTCTCAAGATGTCTTATGTAAGAAAAATACATTTTCAAAAAGGAAATTAGGAACAGTCCATACAATGCTATAGCTATAAGAAAACAAGTAGACTTGATGATTGGGGTAAAAAAAAAGGAATTGGGGAAGACGACATTTCACAGCTATGCCTACATTTTATTTGCTTGCTCTCCTGTGAGGAAAGTGTCAGGAGAAGAGAAACAGAAAAATGCTACACATATCCCCTGTAACTGATTATGCAAAATACTGTCCTTCTGGGAGCTGCTTACAATAAGTTAAACCTGACTTTCAGAAGATGAACAGCAGGTTTTCAATTATGGCATTTGAGACCTCTGGAGCGGGGATTATGAGAAGATAGCGTAAGTCAGATGGCCCTTTTGAGACGTGCTTTTTATTCAGCGACAGACAAGCCCTCACACTGGTACTCTTGCAAGCACTCAAGGTATGTACAGTAAAGGGCAGCACAAAGATCTTCAAACAGGCTCCAGGAGCAGTGGAACATGGTTTGGGCTGGTGGATCGGTGCCTTGGATCGGTGCCTTGGATCCCAGGGTGTTACCTTTGCTGTGCCTCTTGCTCAAATGCCATGCAGCTAATTAGTTGTGGGAGCAGCCTTGGTGCCTGCTGGTTGGGTTACCTCTGTGCCACATGCTATTGCTTGGGTACTTCTCCAGCCTGAAGGGCAGTGGGAATTTTACCAGCAGCTTCAGTGAAAACAGGCCAGCAGGCAGTGCTTTGCATCGCCTGTGCTAAGAATCTTTACTTGGTTCACCACTGATTGTTCTGACAGTTGTCTCATTTATTCACTTTTTACATCAAAATCCATTCCTCTTAAGCTTATGTTTAGCCTTAAGCTTCAGCATGTGCTAATAGTATTAATCATTCTGGAAATAGCTCTGTCTGCTCTGCTATCAGTAGCTATCTCGATGACACACTGTCTCGGCTCCACATTGCTTCCCTGCTCTCCGGGGGTGGCTCTGGAGCAAGTGCACAGCAGGGGAGGGGGGTAGGAGGCAGAAGGAGGCAGAGGGGGATGCCCTTGGGCTGTGCATCTGTATTTTAGAGGCTGTGCCAAGTTGCATTTAGCTGCAGTGCTTTTCAGCCGTGGTTCCTTCTGGGGGGTCTGAGCTTCCCCTGTGCATCCCATCTGTCCTGGAGGAGGCATCACACAACAGGTCCGGGGTGGTAACCATGGTCTAGATACCTTCCAAGAAGGATCCCACTGTCACAGGCATTAGGGGCAGATGGGACTTGCAGATAGGAGAGCCAGGTCTTGGAAGTGCTCTGGGGTCCTGCAGTTCAACTAAATGTTGATGTTGCTGTGTGACCTGCCCATATGGTTCTGCCTTTTTACCAGCCTGACTTCTGTGTACACATCCCTTCAGAAAAAGGAATGACGTTCTGGAGGGCGTCAAAACCTGGATATATTAAGAAATAACACCACGTGTGGAATCACCAGCAGAGAAATTAAACTAAGACTAAAAATAGAGTTTCTTTTTGCTTTCGTATTAAAACAAAAAACAACTAATGCCCAGATCTCGGATTCTCATGTTTTTTTTAATCTAATGGACAGTCTCCAAATAAAAACATCCTCTGGGGCAATGCCATGTTCCCTTCACAATTGCCTGAACCAGTTTTTCCCTTCTTTCTGATTGTATAATATCTCACAGCTAGCGATGGCAATTGTGGAAACATGCCAGTAACAGTAGTAAGGGTGCAAGTAACACATTGCTAGCTTTTTTGAATATAATTTAGCTGCTTAAAACCAAATGATGGCTACAAGCATATGACCAGTCACCTGCCTACTTCCTGGCCCACGGCTTAAGAATTTCAAAATAGTGCAAAAATATTTCACAGTTAATTAAAAACCTGACTTTTATGAAGGTCAATAGAGATGGCTCTGCCAAGGAATGCACACACACAAAAAAATCCAGCACAATTGGCAAATCACTTTCCATGTCTTAGTTTCCCATTTTTAAACAATACAAAGTACTTGCAGACCTGACTTTTCCATGATCCACAGCAGGTGCCAGGAGAACAAATTCCCACATAGGGCATTTGGTCAGGTAAAGTACTACTGTACTGCAAGTTGCACATGATGGAATAGTCATTGAATAGGAAAACATGAGGTCATTTTTACCTATTGATAATTCATGGAAATGTAAAGTATTTGGGGCAGAAGTGGAAGTGGATCAGAATACTGCTATGGTAATTGTCCAAGAAATGTTATGCTTTTATTCACAAATCAATAGACAAGTCAACAAGTTCATCTGAGATCATTGTGTATCTGAGGTACTTCTGCAGTACTCGAATTTTAGAACCCTAGTATCCCATAGCAATGTCAAAATATTGTATTTGTAGTTGAAATTAATGTAATTACTTGACTTCTTCAGCACTGATCATTTATTTTGATTCTGTGGTCCTTGGGGTAATATTCTTCCTTCAATTCAGAGTATACTGTCAGCATTAACAGTGAATCATAGACAGGAGAGAATAATCAGCTTGCAGCTTCATCTCTTTTCCAGCTAACCTTTCGCCATGAAGCATTTTTTAAAAGGCTGGAAATGAACATAAAATTGGAAGTTGACTGAGCTATTTAATGGTTTTTACTACAGCAGCAACAATACCCATGCCACTAAACAAATTTACTGAGAAAATGATTTTTGCTGTCAACACTATTGGGGAAAAAGCCAAACTTCCCATTCAAATTACAGCAGTTCTGCCCAAGCCAAACAAATTTAAAAAGTGAGGATTTTGTGATTTTTTTTTTTTACTCCCTCCAAAAATGTGGAGCATTTCTTGCATCACAAGCTAAGACATCCTGTTCAGCCACATTGTTTTTTAATCAAACGCTTTCCTTTACCTGTTGCTTGACATTAGCCCATTGCTCCTCCTCTGGATCCTCTCCTCCATATCTGTGCTCCCCTTTCCCTTCTCCTGCTACGCTCCTTAAGTTAATATCACTTTTAAAAGTTCCCTTTTAATCAGCCCAGGCCTGCTGGCACGAGCTGTCAGCAGTATTCATTTCCCTAGGCTCTTGCCTTGTGTTGCATTGCCTTGGCAACAAGATTTAGCAGCAAGGCAACAGCCTTGAACTTGTCAGAGTCTGTTGCAACGCGCCGAGCATGTATTGCTCTCCAGCACCTCAGGTTGCTATAACAACTACTAACAATAAAACTCATCTCCTGGCTTTTAAATACAGGAACTTCTACAGTCTGTTTCCTGGCAGGACTGCAGCAATATTATGGGATTCCTGGCTGTGCTTGTTTTGCCTTCTCCTTCCTTTTTGCACGTGATAGCAGCCTCCAGGAGCGAGGCACCGAGGCATGGGCAGGAGCTCGGGATGGGCAGCGTAGCCCGTGTTGGTGAGGATGGGCACTGCCAGTGCTGAGAGTGGGGCTGGGGGAACAAAATGCCAAGTGATCCCAGGGACAACGCAGGGCACAGAGCCCCAGCAGCAAACGCCACATGCTCCAGACTGGTGATGCTCAGCACCTGCCTGCACCAGGCCTTGGTTTTTTCTCCTGTTCCAGTGAAATATACCTTGTGTGAATGGTAATGGCATCCTGGGGAGGAGACTGCAGCCATCAGAGAGGCACTTTTGGTCTCTATCAGCACAGAGTGTTTTCTCCCATCCTTGCAAATGCTCAGTTGGCAGTACTGATGAGAATAAAGGAGCAGTCTGGTGTGGAGAGATGGGCAAGGGACTAATTACTGTCATAGGATCATATAATATCTCAAGCTGGAAGGGACCCATGAGGATCATTGAGCCCAACTCTCTGCTCCTCACAGTACTACCTACAAATAAACCATATGACCGAGAGCATCCTGTAGATGCTCCTTGAACTCTGGCAAAGTTGGTGCAACAGCCACGTCCCCAGGGCGTCTGTTCCAGAGATCAACACCCTCTCAGCGAAGAACCTTTTCCTAATGCCCAGTCTGAACTTTCCCCGACACAGCTTCATTCCATATTCTCCTGTCCTATTGCTGAGAGAGAAATCAGCACCTGCCCATCTCCTGCCTGCTGTGAAGAAGCTGTAGCCTGCAATGAGGGCACCCCTCCGTCTCCTCCAGGCTGATCAAACCAAGTTATCTCAGCTGCTCCTCTCAGTCTTGTCCTCGAGGCCTTTCACCATCTTAGCTGAACTCCTCTGGACACATTCTAAAAGTGCAATGTCCTTCTTATACTGAGGAGCCCAAAACTCTGCAGCAGTGCAGAGCAGAGTGGGACCATCCCCTCCTTTGACAAGCTGGTGACTCTGTGCCTGGTGCACCTCAGGACATGGTTGGCCCTTTTGGCTGCTGGGCACTATTGACTCATTTAATTTGCCATTGACCCAAACCCCCAGATCTCTTCCTGTGGGGCTTCTCCCCAGCCTCTCCTTCCCAAGCATGCACATATAACCAGGTCAGCTCAATCCCAGGTGGAGATGTTTGTACTTAGGTACACGTGCCCTGCTTAGCACGGGTTGTCATGACACAAATGTTACAAACTAAGTCTGAATCACTGGTGCTAGGTATTTAAAAAACCTTTTAGCAGAGACCAGACTTTTAGTGCCAGAGGAGCCCTTTATGAGGAACATTTTCAGTCAATGAAAATGCAGGGTGAGGATGCAGACTGAGCCAGTGCAGAATCAGGAACTATGGAAATTTCTCAGCAGCTCACCCAGTGCCCTGTCACACCTCCTTCCTGTGGCTTCATTCATGAGGACAGAGCAAAGCACTCATCCTTTTCCTGTATGTCACATCCATGAGTATCTCATGCAGACTCAACACCATTCTCACTTTTCCATAACATGGGTCATGTTTCTTCAAAGGGACAGAATTCATAACCCGTGACGCGAACAATGGGAAGGCTTGTATAAGAATAACTCAGGATACAGCTCATCTCGAGCGTGGTGAGGGATGCAAACAGGAACAGAAAAGAAGCAGCAGATCTTTCCTCCATTATGAGTGAAGCTCAGATTCTGCAGCCAGGAAGCACTGCCTGTGATACAGCAATTGGTGGGATGTGGGAGGAGGCAGAGCTCTGTCTGAGCAAAGGTCTGCTTGTTTAAACAGATTTTATAATGTAAAAATGGTGCTTTTCATTTTCTGCAGCTGCTGCCAGCTGAAGGACAGTGGTCGCAGGTGACAGGAGCTGCTGGAGGTCTGGTCACACTGCTTTCCACTGACTGCCTTCCTGTGGGGCCAAAGGCTGAGATCCCTCAGGGTCCCCAAGCACAGAGCACGGCCTGGACCCACAGGTCTTTCAGAAATGACCCCAAGCAGGACCAGTGTGGGCAATGCTGAAGATAAAAGAATCAGTGCAGGGCACAAAAGTTGCAGGCAAGGAGCATCCCTGGCTATGCATGATCTTTCTACAGAGATCCTTTTCATTACCTCATTTGCTTTCTCGGGCTCCTGCTTTCTCCTGTACAGAGTTTTGAATAAACATTCCCTGTACTGAGTTGCTAAGAGTCAAGCAGCCAGCCTGACAGAGACGCCCCAGCCCCCAAACTTCTCTGGAGCTCCTCATATTTCATGTTTCATTTGGGGGGGAAAAAAAATCAGCCCAGGTTTTCTCACTCCTAATCTAGAATTTTGGTTTAACAGACAAAAACAACTAATCAAATATAATGAGCCTTTATTTTAAGGAAAACAGCTCATTTGAAAAGCCCAGGGCTCAGTTCTGCAGTTAGATCTCAGGACAGCAGTGTCTGAAGGCCTGAAATGTCCTAGACGGGGTCTCAGATGGTCGGTCCCAAATCTCTCGTAGTTATTGGTTACGGATCACTGCCCCTTGGGCATGGCAGTTAGGGAATGTGGCCAGACACCAGACTGAAGCACCCAAGAGTTTGGTGTAATGTGCAGGGCATGTGACAGTGCCCAGGTTTGTGCCCAAGTGCTGATCACAGCCTGGGAATGCCTCATGGCAACGGCAGGTTTGTTCCCATAAGGCCAGGTACAGAACCCGGGCTACATTCTTAAGGTTTAAAGTTTCTACGCTGAACACATGTAGAATGTTTAATCCCAACTTTTGTCTGCTTTGTACCATTATCTGAGACAGACAGTAACCCAATACTTTGTGTCTGGACTCCTGCACTCACTGGAATAAACATCTGTTTCTTATACTGTGATTCATTTAATATATTATGCAGCTCGGGACACCAAATTATTTCATCACATTCAGGCTCAAGGGATTTTTCAGCAGGTGAGTGGGCCTCGCTCACAAAGGCAGTGACTTTGGGTGGGAGCTGGGGCTTGTAAAATGTGGCCCCTTTACATATTTGTACAAATAAATGTCTGTTACCCTGCAAATGTTAATTAGAAACAAAATCCACTGGCAATCCCAGATGCTGAACTGGGGTTAACACTGGGAGGAAGTGCCACTATCCCAAACCATGGCAGGAGCTCGCAGGAGGGCTCTCACTTGCCTCCCAAGCAGACAGGACCTAGCAGACACCTGGCTCCATTAGTTTTATTGCTGGAGCAGATAAGGAAACCTTGTGTAATAAAAATATTTCCCAGGTGTCCGGCCAAAACACAGGCCGGTCATTGCGCCCTGTTAATGTTTGTGCTAGTGAAGACTTTGAGGAAGAATGGCATCACAGGAACTGGATAAAGTCTCTGTTGTGCAATAAGCATGATTTTAAAATTTAAATATGGAATATATCCATAAATATATGCAGTTCATCGGGATATACTTCCTTAGCAGAATGGAGTTTTATGCAGGCTGAACAAATGATCTCCTAAAGCCCTTAGCACCAGTGCTGCACCAGTGACCGCTGTGGTCTCTTTTGCATACATTAGATCCAGCTTTCCCATCTCTTTTCCTGCTAGAATGGACAAGGGAAAACTAAGGAGTCCTGGAAACAGCCACAAGGCTCAAATCTGGGCCATTTGCAAAGGGGCAAGTGCAGGTGAGGGGGGGGATGTGTGTGCGCTGTTTGGAGTTGAAACGGAGCCAGGCAGAGAATGCAGCAAACATTTCGTTTTCATCCGTGTCGTTAAAGGTTTACAAGCAAAGCCCGAACATCTGGTGTTTAACTTAAAAGAGCAGACGTGGAAGTACTCAGATATCTACCTGGCCTACTGCTGCCTCCCTTTCCTTTCCAAATGTGGCTGCTGGGAACCACCCAACCACGATCAACTTCCAGTGCTGGCCAGATAAATTGTCCTCCCAAGAAAAACGAAGATAAGATCTCTAGATAGGCTTGTTTCTTCTCTCCCTGCTATCTTTTCCCCCAAACACAACATTTGTTGTTGCAGTTTCTAGTTTCACTGTTTCCAAACACACAAAATTTATTTTAAACATGATCCAAGAGGACTCATGCCACATGTTTGAAACCTTCATTTAACTCAGAGCTGAGAGCTGAAAATACAAACAATTTTTTTGCTGTTCTCAGGCCCTTCCTTGTCTTGGCACATTACAGCGCTGCTGTTATATACTACCAAAACACCGGCCTTAATTGTTGTTAGGTCATTTTCTAGGGTGGAAATAGGAAGAAAACTGGACTTACACCACTTGCTGTCCCCCACACAGGTGTGCCCCTGGGCTGGGAGGATATGACCCTGCCCAGCCAGCATGGCCAAACAGAGATGTGAGCATGGCCAAACTCGCTGTGGGTTTTTGTGAGTAAAACAACTTTCACGTGACAGTTTGCAGGACAGCCCCTGGAAACACAAACACCAGAGGGTGGGTTATTGTCCAGGCAACCCCAGCGCTGACACACGGATGGGAGGGACTGTTCAGTCATGTGTGCAACCTTGTAAAAATGTGTTTTGGACTCGCGTTGGCAGGGAGGAAGTGATCCTGCAACCCCCTGCGTGTCTCCTGCTGTGTTTCTCAGCTTGGAAACAGTGCTGAGACTGTGGTACTGTGGGGCCACGGCAATGGAAGAGCTCAGTGGTGCTGGTGGTACCAGCCTCTGTGTCAGGGAAGCGGGGCTGAGAGCACCCTTTCACCTGTCAGGTGGCCAGGAGATGTCCCAAGCCACTGGCAGACACCACTGGCATCCCCTGTCTTTGGTGAGAGCTGTGTAGATGCTCAGCCCCCTGCTACGAACCCCCAGTTTCTATTGCTCTCTCCCACAATGATCTGCATTACTTTGAGGGGAAAAAAAAATAAAGTCTTGGTCAGAGACTGGTTGCTGGGTTGCCTTCTGACACCTCAATCTCACCAAAGTGCCAAACAGCATCTGCCATGAAAAGGCTGTGGGATGCTCGAGGTGGGCAGGGGTCATTTTTGGAGATGAGATTGCAAAGCAGGAATCTAAATTTCACAGGTGCCCACAAGAAGAAGGTGAAGGAAATGGAAGTTACACCCACAACAAAGGTATAATGGCTATAGGAGGGCTGATAAGATAAAGCAAGTTCTTTTATGGCTTATTTCCTGGCCTTGATCACTTGATACAGATCAAAATTACAACAGTTAATGGCTCTGTCATTTGGTGAGGTTGGTCTCTGGGAATTTTGGTTCCTACTCCTCAGGTCTTTCTCCCTCACCCCTCTCTTTTGTTATCTGATGCAAAAGCTGCATTATAAGGACATAAAATATAGTCCAATTAGATCAATTTAATCCAAAGCAAGGTAGATTGAAGTGCTTCCATAAATGATCTTTGCATCAAAATTTTCGCCATTTTATTTGAGGTCAAAGGACCACTTAGAAAGGACAGTTTCATCTCTTTTAAACATTTCAGAACATATATCATAGACAGCTCTTCCTGATAAATTAATTATTAAAGATTTTACATTATCTACATCGGCAAGTTCATTAGGACCACTTCAAAGCTTCCCAGAGACTCAAAATGCCCAGGAAACAAGCATCAAACATTTTGGCTTAACCGGAAAGCTCACTCTGTTTTCTCTTATTTAACTTAATAGTCATATATTATTCAAATGAAATAAATAGTGCTGCCTCCTCTGCTCATGCAGGCAAAGCCTTGAGCAGCAATCCACTGGCTCATTCAGCCTGGGCATGCACCAGCCATGGGCTGTGTCTCAGCACCAGCCTCCCATGCAATCCACATCCCCTCAGGGCTCATCCATGGGCTTAACACTGTTCCTGCTGGCTCAGGTGGTACTGGGATGCTGCAGTGTTTAGACCCAGGTCCCTGCAGACAGCCAGGACAGCAGCTCACATGGCACACTCACACCTCCACCTCTGACATGGCTGTTTACTGCAGAGCACTTGTCACCAGCATACGGGGGAGATGTCTGCAAAATGCTTTGTGGTCTGAAAATATCTTTTCTTACAAGATCATTACACTTCTGGAATGAGGTTCCTGTGCAGTATGCCCATCAGTTTGTCATTATTAATTCTACCAGGAAGGAAAGCAAATTAGTCTAAATTTTAGTTCTCAATGAGTCAGAACCAGTTAGAAGTCACCTCTGGGTGCAGAAACCTTGACAATGTGGCTCTGCAATACCAGGTGCTCAGTAACAACATAGAAGCTCTTCCAGACATCAATATTCCCCCTTCTGTTTTCTGCTTCCTTTAGGACATTTTTAGGAGATGGGAATGCAGACTTTTTTTACCTTTATTAAATAAAGAACTTGACGAGGAAGACAGAATAGGGGCACATTTTGGCCACCAGACAATGCAGTAAGGTGTTTGTGAGTGGTGGCTTAACTCATTTTAAATTACATAGAGACATCAATATCACACTGATAGTCTGTCCACAGTGATGCTTGTTATTTCTGCCCTGAGCTGGGTCCAAAGTAGAGAAAGTTAATCAAATTCAATCCTCCTGGTTTGTTCTCCTCTCTTGCTGGGGTTGTAGGATAGCTAAAGGAGGGAGGACAGACCTGCTTTCACACTGAAGTTGTTTTCCTTGGACTGGCTGTGGACAGGCAGAATGGCATCTCTAGACCTAGAGGAATTGGGGCAAGTTCTGTGAAAATGCTGAGCTTTCCCCTGCCCTGTCCTCCCCCTGGTACACTGGGATCTGCCAGCAGCTTGATTATTTCATGCTCTGCACGCTCCCCAAGTCACACTCCCACATAGGAGAAGTATTTTCTTTCCTCCCTGTGTATGTGATTGCCACTGCTCCCACAGTCCATCAGCTAGCCCAAAGTGATAGAATAATGATTTGCTGGCAAAAAATAATCAAACAAACAAGTTCAATGGCACAGGCTGATTACCTTGTGTTTAGCCACTGTCCTAAATTCAAACAAACTGAAAATGCTGCAGAACAGGAGAGGAAAAGGCTCCCCACTTGGGAGAGCTGGAAAGGCACGTGACAAACATTTGAAATGTTTCGGACTGATCCTTCTCCCTTCCCTGGGCTGGTGCACAGCTCCAGCAGGTGCAGCTTTCCACAACCCTCTATTAAGAGCCACAGCCAAATTCAAAATCTAACCCCAAATTATTATTATTACTATTATTATTGTGAGTCAGAGGAGGCTGAAAGGCCCATTTCACAACCCTGATTGGATTCAGCTGCAGAGTTCACCATCGGCAAATGATCTCCGTGATCATCGTGCCAATGTTGCAGTGCTTTTAAAATGTCCTGACACGTGCTTTAGTATGAGCATCGCTGGATTCTGGCTGGTTTCCAAGAAATGAATCTTCTCAGCAAATATTCTGCAGGGTGAGCATAATGTGGTCTGTAACACAAATGCAAAACACGGCTGTAGTTTACCCCGAGGGGGACACTGATGTGTGATGATCTAAATGGGCCTTTTTGGCCCGGACTGCCAAGATTGTAGGAGTCCCTTGTGGGCAAGGCTGGAAGATAAGGTGAGAATAATCGGGAAACAGCAATTAGCTTCACCCAAGGAGGTTAATGAGGAAAGAAATCTTCCTGTTATAACAATCCTGGTCACCAGCCTCTCGCTCCCCTCTCCCCTGTCCCTCCTCAGGCACAGTCTGCAATCCCAGCCCCATCCAGTGACCCTTCCCAATGCTGGGATGCTGGTTGCAGGACAGACCTTTTATTCTCTTCTGTCGGATTACAAGTTTTGCTGTGCTGTGTTATACCCTAGATCGTATTCCAGAGATCTGCAGTGTGGAGAACACCACAGTTGCTGGCCGGGGCTGACTGCAGGGGAGCTGGAATTGCTGAGCCTGGAGAACGGTCCGAGAGAAAAAGGAGCCAGACCCTTTCCAGATGTGCACAACAAAAGGTCACGGGACAAGTTGCAATGAGGGAAATCTGCTTGGGTATCAGAAATAAACCTTTTTTGCTCCAAGGTGGTCAGCACTATCACCAGCTGCTCGGAGTGGCTGTGCTTCTCCTTTCTTGGAGATACTCAAAACCCAGCAGGACAGTCCCTACACAACCTGCTCTAGCTTTGAAGCTGGCCTTGCTCTTAGCAGAGGGTTGGACTGGAGACCTCCAAAAGCTCCCTGCTGCGAGCAAACCCCTCTTGCCTGGACACAGTTACAAAGCAGATTTTTTTCTTTTTTTGTAGCCTTTCTTGGCAATGATCCTCTCATGCCTGCATTTCTGTAACAGCCTCCTGTTTCTGTCAGTAGGGTTCACTTATGGCTCACTCGTAAAAAACTGCCGGGGCAGAGCAGGGTGGTGGAAGGTATTTTCATTAGGGAGCATGCATGGCAAATGACCAGGTTTTCACAGAATAGTTTGGGTTGGAAAGGCTCTTACAGATCATCTAATGTCAACCACGGGCACTGGACCAGGTTGCTCAAAGTCCCATCCAGCCTGGCCTTGATTATTTCCAGGGTTGGGGCACCCTCAACTTCTCTGGGCAACCTGTTTCAGTGCCTCACCACCACCACAGCACAGAATTTCTTCTTGATACCTAATTTCAACCTGTCCACCAGTGTGGTGCTGGGGGAGCAGGTGTGAGCGCCCAGCCCCTCCGGTCCTGCCCCGGCTCCCAGGCAGCGCGGCCCGAGGCGGGCGGGGACCGCAGGGCGCGGAGCCGGGCGCACTCGCTGAGCGGCCTCAGTCGCTCCTCCACGCTGGATTTTCGGAAGTTCAAGAGCGAAGCGGATCGCGGAGGCGAGCGCAGACCGAGGTGTGGGACAGGCGCTTCACTCCGCTCCGGTCTCTTCCCGCCGGCTGCAGCGCACTCGGGTACCCCGCGCTCTGTCCGGACGCCGGCGGGGACAGCGCCGGACGCCGGGCGGGAGGCGGCGAGACGGGCGGTCCCCGCAGGGCTCAGCCGGGCG